>VUQK01029688.1:11031-34011 GCA_015106715.1 Bujurquina vittata | reverse complement strand
GATACTGTGGTCCTGTTTTGAACCAGCTGCCTGCTGCCTGTGTGTGCATTCAAAACCGGACTCAAAAACCTTCTTATTCTTACAGGCTTACAGTTAATAACTGTATGTGTGTGTGTGTGTGTGTGTGTGTGTGTGTGTGTGTGTGTGTGTGTGTGTGTGTGTGCACGCGCGTGCGTGTGTGTGTGTGCGTGTGTGTGCGTGTGTGTGCGTGCGTGCGTTTGTGTGTGCGCACGCGTGTGTGTGTGTGTGTGTTAACTTGTATTTTTATTTCCTTGTAATTTTTGTCGTTCTTATTGCTTTAAGACATTGTAGAGATACATATTATCTTTTTTGTATAGTATGTTTTTATCTTTTATGGTAAGCAAAATCAGTTTGCATGTAATGAAATGTGCTATATGAATAAATGTGACATTGACATAAGTGTTTAATAGATTATTTAGATATTGATTAGATATTGATTAGATGTTTAGACTAATGATTGACAAGTTATATTCCACATGTCTTGATGTAAGTAATGATTTTAAACAAAGCCTTTAGATCCTGTTATGTAGAAAAAGTTTGATATCTTGAGTGGTGTTATTTTTTGCTGGACAAATAAAGCATCTAACTTATTGCTCATAATAAGTGTTAAGCAACGTTTCAGATAATGGACTTGAGAGATTTTAAAAATCACAACCAGTGTTTTTCAGATTCCACTGTTACCATTATTGTTCTTATAACTTAAATGTATTTTTCTTGTAATTGTGAATCCTGTAGCTGGTAGATTTGGAAGCTGGAAGGGCTGAATCCTTAGATCCCACACACAGGATATGTGTCAGCTGTCCTTCGTGACCTGCCCTGTTTTACACAGAGCAGTTCAAAGTGTGCAATCTTGAGAATTAGTCACCATGATCAAATCGAGGTTATAATTAGGTTGGTTGCTGTATGGTGAGTTCCTGTTTGTAGAATCCTTTTTCAACCCACTGTTGAGGATTACACTGCATTCTGTTAGTGTTATAGTTGTGTGTTTTTTGCTTGTTTGTTTTAACAGCATTATGTCTCAAAATGAGCCCAACAAAATGAAACTGCAAGTCCAAACTGCTTGAAATAATGGTGGTATATACTATTTATTGCATTACAGTCCAACTGTAAGTCACCTAAAGGTGCAATGACATGATGGAACACATTAAAGTCAGCATATGCGCACTACCACAGGCTGTATACTGCGTATAATGTGGGCTTTGGACATGCTTAATTTTTGTAACTCTGAAAAAATAATGTTCGTTGTGTAATTATGGTGACTCAACTAAAAGAAAAAGTTTTATGAGGCAAACTGTGTGCTAAAACAGTTTGTAGTGTGTCCTTTGCTTAAGTTGTTTTTATTGTAAAACAGCTGGGATGAAAATTAACACCTTCAAGCCTGAAACCATGGTTTTCAGCCAGAAAAGAAACTGACCAAAGTGTAGGAGTTTAAGTATGCTGGGGTCTTGGACTGGGAGTGGGACACTGACAGATGGGATTGGTGCAGTGTCTGTAGTGATGAGGTATTTTGTGGTGAAGAGAAAGGTGAGTGTGACGGTGAAGCTGGTCAGTCTATGTTCCCCCCCTCACCACCAGTTCTGGATAGTGATGGAAAGAATGAGATCACATAAACAAGAGGCAGAAATTAACTTCCTCCAGTAGAGTGAGGAGGGGACTCGGAGTAGAGCAACTACCCCTCCACACTGAAATGAGCCAGTTGAGGTGGTTGGGGCATGTCTCAGAAGGCCCTGGGACATGCTCAGGACACGCTGGAGAGATTGCATCTCTGGGTTGCGTGGTTGTGTGTTTATATATTTATTTATTTTTTACTGATCTCAAAATAACCCCAACTGGTTTCATCACGTAAATACACATAATGGAGTCAGCTGAGTTAATGAAGTGAGCTCTAACTTACGTTAGTATAAAGAGCATTTCAGTAGGTGCGTAGCAGATGAGAACGGTCCAATTCTGGCACATTTTTTAACTTGAGTATGAGGACATGACCTCAGTGTCAAAAAACACTACAAGGTTATGAGCAGACTGCTTGGTATTTATGGTCAATGAACCAAACCTACTGTAGGTCAAGGTAGTAGAGTTTTTTTTTTAAACCAATAATTAATCAGATTTATTATGGCTGAATTTTAGTTTTGAGAAAGCCAGCATTTGATATCTCTTGGGCAGGTGAACAGATTATTAAGGCTACTGGGGTTGTTGGATAAAAGAGGCACTTAACTGGGACAAAATGATACTATCTGTCAGTGAGGAACAAAATGATCTTCATGTACTTGCAAGGTGGGTTAGAGTGTAAAGACATTGCTTTGAAAGTTTGTCATCTTGTCCCCTTAAATAGCATCACCAGGGCTTAGGGGCATGCTATAAAACGTCTGCCTTTTGCTCCAACCATATTTTCATTTAGTTTGTGTCAAACAAAAAGAAAAATACAGGTACAGAAACACAACATACTTCAAATTTTTTAAGCGCAAATAAACACATTTTTTTATAAAACAATCACATATCCTTTCCTAATGTGCTTCCGGGCTCGTGTGACCCCCCCTGGTGGCGTCTCCAGCGCCGTCACTCACTCACATCCACACAGCCAAACAGCCACATGATTTACCCTCAGAGCAATGCTGCCCTATGTGCCTCCACATATTCCCTGTGTGTGTGTGTGCTCACCCATGACAGAGACGTCATACTCAATCAGGAACAGAGCTTCCTGGCCGCTCTGCATTAACATGGTCAAAGCGTCAGCGTGCCTCTCCCTGTTCAAAGGCATCCCATCTATGCTCAATACTCGGTCTCCGGCCCTAATAGTGCCCTCCCTGGAGAAACACAGAAGGATAAACAGAGAACAAAATAAAGCATAGACGACCAGCATAAGACACTCTTACAAGCATTAAAGCACCGGTCACAGTAGATGATTAAACAGTTCCACATGAATGTTTCCTCCCAGGTGAGATGAAGGATAAACGTGATAAACAACCGTAAAGGCTTTGATGGTGAATTATGCTCAGTCCAGTGTTTTAGCAGTCTCACTGTTCATGGGGGGAAACGTCCAAAGTTACAGTAGCCTCAGGATGAGCAGTGGCCTTTCTGCTTTGAAGATAACATACTCTATATGTGTCACAGCCACAGTTTCACACAGTGCCCTGAGTATAAAGTAATGCAGGAGAAAGAAGAGTATTGTTCACACGATATATTGTTTTTTAAATCATTTAGACGCATTATTCTAACATCTAAAAATAAAATTCCACCAGAATAACAGGTTTTAATAGCTAATTAATAAAACATATCAATTAGGAACTACACACCTACATACATCATCACAGAAACATGAATGTACTCATAAAATATTGTGAAAAGGATCACTCATGCGTTCTCAAGACATAAAATCCATGCAAAAAAGACACGAATAGCTACACCTGTAATGCATGTAGCCTAAATACACAAACACTGATTCCAGCAGACACCTGTCCGTGTCCCTTTCCTCATCCTTACCTATCAGCAGGACCCCCAGGCCTGACGCTGGTCACTACCAGGGGACGAGATCTACGCCAGTCTTCATGGAAGCCTCCTGGCCAAAGAAAGAAAGAAAGAAAGAAAGAAAGAAAGAAAGAAAGAAAGAAAGAAAGAAAATCGGTACCAAAGGATTTGTTCTAAAGTGCTGATAGATCACATTAAAACAAAGGAAACATTCCAGGGACCTACCTCTCATGACAAACCCAAAACTGTTTCCCTCCTTGTGTAAACACACCTCTATGGTTTTGGTTATGACTCCCGAGGGGGTCTGGACTAAGAGGAAAGAGGAATTGATAAAATTATTGAATAAATACTATCAATACAATAGGTTTCTCAAAAGTTTGATTTTATTATCTGAATCTGAACTGTTGAATTAAGAAAATGAGTTTGATGGATTTCTTATCCATATGTGAGTAACTTTATGTCTTTGACCTACGGATTTTCAGCCAGAGAGCATTGCCTGAGGACCAGCTCTGCTTCCAAGCTCAGCACTTTGATCATAGAAACCTAGTAAGTATTGATCTGGTGATTTTCAGGCTGTGAGTTGTCTAGATGTTCAGCTTTAAACGGTGCCTGGTTTGGCCGACAGGTTTCAGGTTATTACTGTTCTTTTTTAATGCAGCAGAAATGTCTTCAGCTGGAGCAGCTGTGCTTCCTACGAGTATAAACAAAGACTAAACAGCTGTTCAGAAATAACTAATCACATTCATCCCACTAAGCACTGATTAGGTGGGTTGCTTTAAAAAAAATGTCAGGACATCTAAATCTAAACATGTAGAAAGGCCACAGTGTAGACGAGTGTGGAAGTGAGGGCTGGGCCCTCTGGCTGTGCAATGTCCTCAACATGACCCGCAACATTTGGATGTCCAGGCTTTGTTTGTTTTGTTTCCTTGTTTTTACCAATTATTATTTTCCTACCTTTCATTTGAAAATGAAAACTATATTTATCATTAACAGTATGCCAAAGTAGCTTTTGCATTTGACCCTTCTTCTTCATGTTTTTGGCTACTGCAGTTAGTATTACTAACTGTAAACAGGATAAAGCATGTCTTTGACAGGCAGCTGTGTTCTTCTCCCCTTCTTACATCTTAACTCTCTTTTTTTTTAATCTGGCTTTTTGGCTGCAGACCAAGCAATGCAGCAGTATTTGAGGAATGTTAGAACCAGTGACGAGAGAGAAGAGGGGTGTTGGAAGAACACTTCCTGCTGATGTCTCTACAACTTTTCTTGCCATTATCTTTTTTGAGATTGTCAAGTAGTGCACTGATCAGACCCTCAGTGCCCCCCGACAGTTAAATAACACTTTTTTATTCAACATAAGCACACGTTAAGAAGTGTATTTATCAACCTATATGCTATTTTAAAATACAAAAGCATTTCCTTTAATGATACAGCTTTCCCTAAATCAGTCAGACTTATCACTTACCAAATGGAGGTAGTTCGTACTCCACCTCCAGCACAACTCTCTCCCCGATGTTCTTCAGCAGGCTGATAATCTCATCATGCCGAAGCTTTGATAGGTTGATACCATTCACTGACTTAATGTAGTCTCCTACATTCAGCTGGTCACTCCTGTGGAAAGTCATGGGCAGATGAAATGGAACATTCAGTTACAAAGTGGGCAAAACAGGCAGCTGTTCTTAGGCTAATAGCTTGAGTCAATGCAAGCGCGTCATCTGCTTTTGTCTGCATAAAACTAAATGCATCTTTAAGAGAGAGGTGTGCTTCATAATAAGAACTACCGAAATATTTTGGGAACTCATTGTTTTGGATTGATAATTCACAACAACCCCTCACTCTCATTACCCAAAGCCACCTGCTATCAGCAAGGTGAAATTAGGTTTTGAGTGGCTTTTAGTGCATTGTCCCTTTGTGTGAAAAAAGACAAAAACGTTATTTGAGTATGTGATAAATAATCTTTACATAAATAATCACAGTTGGTTTTCTATTTGTGTTAGAACAGTTGTGATAATTGGATTTGATGTGCAGCTGCAGTAAGTAGACTAACACACCGAACCACCTGTGCAGACAGGAGATTGGATGCTGGGGCAGGTTGGCTGAAAGCCTCTCGTCTTCGCACACTGACAGAAATGATTGTACACGGTGCCTGACATGTGACATTCTGAGTCACCACGCTGCTCATCAGAGAGCTAATTAATTAAATAGATGTTCTGCCCTGCTTGCCCTCCTCACCTTTAGGCTACTGACAATCACCACTGACAGCAGTAAGAGAGATGTCTCAACCAGCAGAGCTGAACAGCCCGTCGCCTGGTCCAGTCGCATCACACTATGTCTTTGCCTGTCGCTCTCCTGTCTGCCTGTGTGTCTCTCCACCCAGTAAATTAACTAGCACTTTCACACAAGCATGAACTCGGCTGAAGGAAAACAAGCTGCATGGAAGAATTAGCACCGCGTCTGTACTTAAAAACTCCTTGGATCTAACGAGGGAAGGCATATTTGGCCGAGACATTTTCAAAGGGGCTGTGTCATTCTTACAAACCCGTGTGTGTGTGCGTGTGTGTGTCACATGCTGCTTAATCATCATCAGATGTGAGTTTTCCTCTGAATTTTCTTTTCACGGGGTTGATGTTGAGGGAAATTAGCTTTATCTTAATTAAACAATCTTTGAACACAAAAAGGCAAACTCACAAAGACACTTACATTGACTTCTCATCACAATACTGCAAATTGGGCAGGAACTGATCAAAAATAAAGATAAAATTTAAATCAATTCATGGGCACCGTTCCATTGATTCTGTTGGGGTATTACTCTGAGTCAAGCTGATCTAACACATTGCCTGCAGTCATACAGTTAGTGAGACGGTGCAGCTTTGCAACATGTGTACATTTGTTGGGGGTAGAATAACACGTCCGGACAGATTGGTGTGGTTGCCAGGTTTTAAATGCATCAGAGAGCAGAGATCTCACCTGGCAGCTAGCCCACCTGGCCGCAGGTTTGACACTCTAGGCTTGCCATCCTTATCAGACCCTCCGGAGATGGTGAGGCCAAGGCTGCTGCCTTCCCTTTTCATCAGGTCCACTGTGGTCACTCCTCGATACTCTTCTGCTGACAGATACAGACGCAGGCACAGATCCGCAGTCAGCATTAGCCTCTGCTTGACAGACTCACCCTGTCTGAGGGGCAATGAAAGACTCTTTCCCTGAATCTTTCACAGAAATGCTCTCTGACACAAGACCTCGTACTTTATTTTCTCAGCCTCCTGTCTTCTCCTTGTACCTTCAAATCTCTCTGTCTCAGTTAATCTTTGTGAAGGGTTCAGAGGAGGATGAGCAGAATAAAACTGGTTTTATTAAAACCACTTTACATAAGGATTATGAAAAGAAATCCAGTGCATTATTATTTAAAAAGACACCCGTTGGAAATTGTTAGCCTGGCATTAATTGATGGATATGTGCTCGTACGTGTCAACAGAGAACTCATTCTGTCTTGTGCTTCGCATTGTGCTGTGCTGTTAAATCAAATCTGCGATGTGTGGTTTAGTGCCAATGACAGGTACGCAACTCAAGCAAATATTTTTACCTTATCTAAGCATTCAAAACAGTGCAACATCAAGCAAAACACAGGACACAAATGGCTCCACGTGCATGCAGACAAAATTCTCAATCAAACACAGAGTGACGCTCCCGCTTCTTGAAGACCCAGGTAAATTGAGCATAGTAGCATGAATCAGACAACAAACAAAAATAAATGATGTAACATCAGGTTTGACTGTATTGTACCTGAAAGGCTGCGCCTCCGGGATGAATGTGATTGGTCAGTTGCCCCGGACTCTTTGCTTCCCTTTGAGTATGGTCCTTCATCTGAGGAGACAGCATGGTGATAGGATATGTAGGGAAACACTGCAGCAGAAGACTAAATGAAAATGACTGCCCCATTGCACATCGTGACAGCAACCCACAGTTAGGGGTTTGAACTTCACCCTCTGTCATGCAGGAGTTTTTGTAGGGAAACAGTACAGCCAAAAATACATCTGTCAGGATTGTCTGAGCTAGAGTGATCACCTCAAACTCAGGACCCTGGAAGGTCACACCAATTTGTTCCCCCAACAATTATATTGAGGGCTCAAGGATTTAAAATAGCTAGCCTCTGTCTCCAGCAAACACCTTTGAAAACCATTAATTTAACACAAGAACACATTTGCAGCAAGCAGCTAGTAAAGCATGGGAATTTCCCTGAAAGAACAGCATGCAGTTAATGGTCTGTTTATGCATGGAGATAAATCATCATTTCATGTCATTTATAGCAGCTGTCAGAGACAGCTAGGAAATGTGCTCTGCAGAGCAAGTTCATTTTTATTCTTAACCCATAGTGGGACCCATTTTTGACTCAGCACTGGGCTGTCCTCAGATTAGCAGAGCCACTGTCCAGCCATCTGAACCTGAAAGCAGCCATGCATCCATGTCAGCAGTCGCGGTGATAAGGAAACTGACTTGGCACTTCGCTAATCCTGTCCACTGCGGATTACCTTTTCAGCTGTCCAGCACAGCAATTGAACATCACACTACAAACTTGAAAAATAGCTGCGCAAGGTCCACTCTTAAAGAATGGATGGGGAATATTAGTGCTTTTCATGGCATGCATCAAACTGAAGCACTCACAAGCAAGAGTCTGCAATGACTGCATTAATACTGCAGAGTGACACTGGCAGCAATCAGTCCAAAGTAAGTAAAGTGAGTATTTTGGATTGGTACATAGTTCTGGCAACACACAGCCCCAGAACTCTTGAAGGAAACTGAGGTGCGATGTGATACACATGTTTTTAGATTCAGTGTGATTTACACTGTGTGAGAGTGTCATAATAATTACAATATCCATCTGAACAAATGTCCATAAATCTGTCTGCACATCACTGAAAAGGCAAACCACGGTACTCCAGAGCTTGCTGGGGAATCATTATAAATGTAAGTTTTTCATTGTATAAAATTAATGAAGCCATGTTTTTCTTTATATCCACAAACACACTGCAAACAGCACCTGCTGCTAAAAGCTAATTATGCATGCTTTTAACAGTGCCAGATGTAAACAATTATAGGAAGAAAAAGCAGATTTCACACTGTAGCCAACTTCAGAACCCACTGAAATATGACAATCTGCTAAATACAAGTAAGATAGAGAATAACAACAGACCAAAAAACTTTTTCCTATTGCACTACACATACGTAATGTATCACAAAAGTGACAGATTAATGTATGATCCACTGTTGTTTGCTCTGGAGGTCAGAAATGAAAGAAGCTAGTAAGCTCTCAGGTTTTAGAATATATCAGTTTGACAATGATCTACTGACGGTATATTCTTTTGACATGAAAAATGCAATTTCAGTTAGTCTGACATGTCTTTTTATTGTCTTCGCTGATTTATAAAGACTGAAGTGCTTGAAGGGCATCAAACCCACCGCTTTATCGCTGTCCACATCAAGTCACCGCATCTGTCCAACTGAAGCTGAAGCCTTTAGACAGCTGCGAGGCATAGATCCTTTGTCATACCTTTACTGACCTGAAACCTTCAGGCAGCCATGGGACGCAAGAAGAAAATTCCGCCTTCACGTGGACACAGCTGCATGAGTCAAACCTTAACTAGAGAAACATCCGTCTTGCACATTATGGCGATTTTATAGAATATACCCATGCATAGCATCGTCATTAATTTACCTCACATCCCTGCACAAATCCCGTGTCCAGCAGCTGTGAGGCACTAACAAACACACAAAGTGAGTGACACATCCCAAACACATTAGGCAAGGCAAAAGCCTCAGAACCACACAGACTCCTCGGGGCCCTGACAGTCCAGCAGCTGTCATTGCTGTCAAAAGGCAACATTGGCTCTGGGTTACGCAGACCCAACACACTACATGTGACTGAATGCTACTATACCATCAAGCCATCCTCCAGGCATCCTCCTCCAGCTTTGAAAAACCATCACTCACCTTATGAGCCAAACTTAAGAATGGGATAGTATTTATTGTAGACAGCCACGACTATGAAAACTGTCAGTTGTGTTTCTTTGGAGGAAACACTTTTTTCCCCACAAGGACCTGAAATATCTGATGACTACAAATAAGATTCTCCCTGCATAAATATGGTGTGACTTAATTAACTTCAGAATTAATTCAGGGCACTTTTTGCCATCCCAGAATGTAGGTTAAATATGGGGCCAGTGCTGACAGAGACAATGAAATCATTATGCTATTTTCAGAGGTGAAACTTTATTTATAAACTGGGCCCTTCCAGACCCAGTTTATGCTGCTATATCTGCCCCAATTACACATGGCAGGATGATATGCAGAGCTGGTGGTCGAGTTCACTGACATTTAAATCTCTTGCAATCTATCACTGCTATATTGCATGCTTTGCAATTATTCCACCATCAAATTCATTTGCATTTAGGCTGAACAGATTTAAGACTGCAGGGACATAGCTGCCTTTCAGAAGTGACCTCCTGCTGCCTTAAATCCTCTATGACTACACACAAGCTGTACCCCTTTACTCTGAATATAAAAAATGAGTCCCTCTTACCAATGCTGTTCTTGGTGTCTCTCCTCAGACCACAGAGCATGGCTGGAGTTAAATCAGCGGAGCCACCCTCTGGAAGTAACCTTGCTGATCTTTAGTAGTGGGCAGAGAGCTGTGGTAAAAGTAGGCGACCCAAGAGACCAGGTCTCAGCTGCTCAGATAAAACATCTTTGTTTCTTCATTCCTGTGCTCCAAGTCCAACATGTCCTTAAATTTTGACACTATCCAGTAAGGTCTGGAGCTCCAGAAGACAGATTCGGATCTTCACTACCTTCTTAGACAATTATTCTCAATGCTCACATTTATCTACAACTACTATCTGCTGAGCTCTGTTCCTTTTATAAAATCCAAAGCAGGGAGAGAAATGCTCCGTGTCCTTTTCTTGCCATTTCGCTGTGGTCCCCTTTTTTGAGCTATTCTTACTAATCGCTCGTCTTTTTTCCAGAGGATTTATCATGCCCTGTTCATACACTCACATGAGCTCACACACAGACCTCTCATACAGAGCTGGAGCGTTTGCTCTCTCTCTCTCTCCCTCTCTGCCAGAGGGGTTCAGTGAAGCAGGCACACGATAGTCACTCCCTCCCCTTTGCACACACATACACAGACTCTTTATGCACTTCCCACCAAGTCAAACACATCCTCAGCACACACATATAGTACACACACTGGGATTAGACATGACAAAACTGCACACACCCCACACACTCAACTCTCAGAACAATTAACACCACCTGCACATTCATTGTCAGACGGTGTCACGTTTTTCTCACATAGAGACAAAACCCTTTTACAGAGCTTGTATCTTCACAATGCTCTTATCTTCTCTGTCTTTCTCTCATGCACACACTCTCTCTCTCACACACACACACACACACACACACGACATATTGGCAAAAGCGTAAGTTAAATTCCTGGGCAGAACAGCTGCCTGTAAATATAGTAGTTGGAGCAGTTTCTAAATATTATGCAGATTCAAACTGCAATCGTGATAATAATTGGAATGTGTGCAAACAAAAGGAAAATCTAAATGGAAAATTTAAATCTGAAAAACTTTATGAAAATCAAATGCATTTCCTCTAAGGCCTGACATCTCGTGTTTCCCCGTCTGGAGGGTTAGAGGACCCTTTGCTAATCCTTAAGGGCCCTCCACCCATCACTGCACCTGTCTGACCATTTGTTATGCACAAAAGCCTCGACGCCAGCCACTTCCTGACCCGCACTGCAACCACCATCAAAACAAACCCCTCCTTTAGCCTCACTGGCAGCACCTCAAAACCTCATCTGCCCCTGTTATTGGTTCACTGCAGATCATTTTTGACATTACTTTTGAGGCCGATTAAAAAAAAAAAGGTAGAATACTAATAAAAACCATAAAGTCAAACCAAAATACATAAAATTCAGACTAAACTTTAGACCCTTTGTTCAGACAATGGCCTTTTGCCCAGGTGTGTAAAGCGATTACAAACAAACATTTCCATGTTTCTATCTGCTGTTGCATAGAGCCTAATTAGTCAGCTGTTCCAGGGGACACAATACTCTTTGGTGTAGATAATTTCCTCTGAGACTTTTGTCCTTAATACCCCATTTACAGTGTGAGCGAGTGTAGTCTTTCAGAGCGAGACTAATTAATTTCCACCAGAATAAAGAGAATCAGGAGATGGAGCAGTGTGTCGGACTGATAAAAAACCTCTGGGAACACACTGGCAATGCTGTAAAATGGACTCTTTTGCATTTCCTCTAGACTAGAATTCAACATCACTGATTTAGTGTGAATGACAAGTTTGAGAGTGCACAACTTTTTGCTGTGACCTTGGAATTAAAACAGAGTCAACCGGAAAAAAAGGCAGAGAAAGGGGTGCAAAACATTTCAGAATCAGAGAAGACAATGACTTATCACTGCTTTCACTGTTCAGTGCTGATCCGTCTCCGCTGCTGTGGAGAAACTCGTCTGAATTAAATTTACTTTACATTAACGTCATTCCAGAAGGGAGGCCCTGGATCTCAACCTCAACATTGATCAAACTGACAACACTGCCATCTTATGGTGATCAGCTTCAGCTGCAAGTATAAGTGTGAGGAGCAAAATGACTAATTCACTTGTCAGCCGGCACATAGTGTGGAAAAAAAAGGAGCCAGAGGAAATGCATGTCCCACACATCACACTCCTGCGTTCCTGTTCACCTCTAAGACAGATCATCCAAGATTTGTTTTTTCAAGCAAATGTTCAGTTTCACAGATTTCAAGCATGATGACACATTTATATTTAGCAGGCCTGCTGCACACATGCAAATTTTAAAATTAGTGGAAATAATGTACATAAATCAAAGACTTAAAAGACAGAAGAGGAATTGAAGATAAATACAGAGATAAACTAACAAAACTCTGGATACACTGCAGAACTCTTGCATGTCTTGTTAAATATCAAATCTCAGTGAAGATTTTACCTTTTGTCCTTCCTCTGATGACACCCAGTCGGCATCTGAGAGAAAAGGAGAACATCCTTCTCTTTCCTCCTGCAGAACGACTGCCTTTCCTCAGAGAATCTGTCTGAGGGAAGGCAAAGAAGAGCTGTTTGGACGTGAGGTGCCCTTTTCCAAATGCGACCCTTGCTGACATGTTCATTTTCTGACCAGTGAAAAGGAAAAAATAGATTCTGTCCTCTTCCTGACACTCTCACCATCTCTCAGACATTGCAGTCTCTGCCTGTCCTGCTGTTCCTATGTCCTCCTCTATTTCTCTCTGGAGAACATCCAGTCCTCTCAGGTGAATCTTCCAGGCCACTCCACAAACAGGTGCTGGTTTTGAAACGAGGAAAGCTTCAGATCCAAGTCTGTGCCTGTTTTTCCCAACCATCATTGGTAACTTACTTCCACATCCTAACAGCCACAAGCTGACTGGCCAAATAAATGTTATGTTTTTGCTTCTCTGGCAATGTCAGTTTTTACAGGAACAGATGGCAGAGGGCTCAGGGCTGTGGGGCACAGCTTGTCTGCCAGAATGCAATGGAAACTTTCTCTGCAGGGAGCCGGCTCTCAACATCATCAAGCAGTACACAATCTGAGCAGGCCAATCGAAGCAATGGCTTTTGATTACATTGCTTTTGCTCTATTGATACAACTTAAGCAATTACATGAATGTGCCAGAAGAGACTTTGTCTGAACATGTTCATCGAGAGTCAAACTGACTCTAGGCTCACAGTCCAAAACCAGTGAACTAACACAAGTCAGTTTATAACTGTTGGCGCATCCTGTTCCATTCTATGCAGAAGGGTTGAACAATGTCCTTTATGGCTGAGAGAGCTTTTACTCAGAGATAATGTCATCAAGCTTAATTCGGGATTAGGCAAGACATATGAATCTTTACAGAAAGCTTGTTATGAACTGCCTGTGGCACGTTTCATAAATAATGTGTGCCTCTTTTACTTAAATCAGTGGTTCTCAAAGGATGGGCCGCGGTCCCCTGGTGGGCCACGAGAGTACTGCAGTGGGATGCAGTAATAACAGAATTTCAGTACACACAATTATATATTTATATATATGCATTTATTTATATAAAAAGTTAATTAAAACTGGTAATAGGAGGTGGTTAGTTTTTGATAAAACTCGTAATTCGAACTTTAATTTACTGCTCTTGTATTGATGTTTGTGTCCCAGTGGGAAGTGGGTCACATATTGGCACTAACCTATTATGACCAGTTCTTGGACTCTATATTAGAGAGGCTTTGTGGTTTTAAGTACTCCTTATCTTAGACTGGACTTTACTTGATCTACTGTCTGAAACAAGTCATATTAGCTCCTCTCTCTTCAAGAAAACTTTCTTCTGATTGGTTGCCCCTCACAAATAAAAGGATGAACAGCAGCTGGGCATATGCTGGAGTATGTTCCCATTTACATCATACAGAGGCAAAAGCAGAACATTTAGAGCAGTCTAATGCGTTATCTAAATCTTTAGCTATTTTAATACAAGAATGTAGTAGTCTGTCTTAAAGGTTACATTTAATATTGTTAATGGTGGGGGAGGATCTCAAGTCCTGAATATTCTTTGAGGTCAGTAAGCCTTAAAACAAATTTATCACCAAATGGACCTGTGGTCTGGTCTAGATCAGCTTGTAAGAGTGTTTATACAGATGTTCTGTGATCTCATCTGCTTAAAATACAGGTCAATGCTCCTCTTCAGGCATCTCACTCCTTTTGTTGTTCCAGTCATCCAGAAGAAGGTGGGCAACAATTTGATTTACCCAACAATGCAACCAGCTCTCTAACTCATGTAAGCATTTCTTACCATTTCTATGCCTGTGCAACATCCAATAGCTCGTCTCTAAAATTAGATATACCACTGCCATTGATGTAGCTTGAATGTCAGAAATAATTTTATTTTTTGGAAAAATACATTTGACCAAAAGCCCAAACATTTTAGTTTTCCCATAAACTTTGTGAACAAAATCATCAATCCAAAGTATTAGTGCCAATTTTCATCTTTATGATAGCATTTCAGGTTTAACACATAAAATTTGTTTCAAACATTCCCAAATATCCAGACTTGAGAATGAGCTTTAAAGACAGGAAATGAAGTGCAAAAGGGAAAAAAAATCCTGGAGACATTTTTCCATTTTAAAGTGTTTATTGTGAATAACCAGTTTATTCGTTCTCCTCACTCCTGAGCCTGGCGTTGGGGTTTGTGACCTTGATTGCCAGCTGAGCTGCCCTCTCCACGATCAGCTTCCTGTTCTTGGAGGAGACGTTGTGGGCAATCTCAGCGCAGTGAGTCCTACCAAGGCACAGAAAATAACAAGGTGTTTTCACTTAAATGCCACAAAGCGGGATGCACCTTTTGTGAAATTCTTGGTTGATACTCATACGCAAGTTTAAAATAATTATTTTAAACAAGTTATGTATTTCAGCCTTGTACTCTGAGCACAAATTCAGTTGCAAGTTCATGACACTAGCAAAATGTCAAAAAAGTCAAGCATTGGGAAGCAGTCTATGGTCTGGCAAACACAATCCTCAAAGTCACATCATAAATCACCTGAAAACTAAGCAGCTGATAATCTGTCTTTTCCCCATGACCTTTGCACTGTACGCATCTTCAAATATACAGCTAACTGCAATTTTTATGCATAAGGTAAATACAGGCACAATGAACTGTAATACACAGTAATGTAGGGAGTTAATAAACCCTATGCAATGGAGTGTGGCCAGAACCAGATATACTTGTCCGTTTGCTGAGTAGATCTTTGGATTTCAACTTTATGTATTTTATTTTTGCTTTTGTATGTCAGGGTTTCAGAAAATACAAACACTGTCTCACCACATTCTTCCACTACTTTATACTTTTTTAAAAACCTCATCTCAAATTAAAAGCCTAATATCCATCACAACAAGCAATAAATACACACTACGAAATCAGTCTATCATAGTGGCATAACAAGATTTGAAAGTCACCTAACCCTAAGTAGAAGGCCATATATGGACATCATAAAAAATAATGTCGCCAAATTTAGCAGGAAACTTGTTTTAGCCATTATCTGGTGCTGTTATCTGCTATTTGAACAGATGCTCTAAACACCCATTTGAACTGGTGTATTCTGTTTTGCAGTGTTGTCAAACACTCAACTCTGATCTGTAGGCTATTTATGCAGGTCTATATTCATGCAGGTTCATAATAATGATCCATAAGTAGAATAATATATAAACATTAATTTTGAAGGGAAACGAGGGAAATTCAGAAATACTTTTTACACTACTACACAACTACTACTACTACATTCAATTTACACTACTGTTTACATTTACACTACTGTCTATACTTACAATACCGTTTAGAGTAGGATCAGCTTAATACACTGCATATATCACTTCACTTTACTGTGAATTAGAATCAGGGGCTCATATATACACACACACACACACACACACACACACACACACACACACACACACACACACTGTGTACATTCATTCAATTTATTTGTTGTCTATGCCACTAATCCAGATGTCAATGCCAGACCTCTAAACTATAAAAGTTTGAGTGTATATATATATATATAAATAACATTACAATTTAGGATAGTATTGTATTTTTCTTATTTATTTATTATGCTAATATTTATTGATGTTTAGTTAAATGTACACTGTATTTCAGATTCGACAATAAAGCTGATTTTGACTTGATTTCATCTTAGCTCCTGCTGAAACACAAAATCATCTTCACTGACTAGACTATTATCTCTGTGGATTTATGCTTGCAATTGGCTCAAAAAAATTATTTTTAAAAGAGAGAAGTAAACGAGAAGAGCCGTGTCTCTCCTTTGAACCACAGATCATAAAATTTGCCCTCAAGAGATGACAACTAATACTTTTAAAACTAGTTTGCCATTTCCCGTCATTACTTCAGTAGAAAGAAAAAACAAAACAAAAAAACAGTTCCAATAGAGCCAAGAAATTAGGGCCTAAATCCTCCAATAGCAAGCAGCCTGGATACGTTCAGCCTTTTTAACACAAGCTGCTGTAGATACACCTTCTGAATCAAATTGCACAAACTGCCACAGATCAATTCAAGTCTAGGAAAACTGAGTGGTTTTATTGTTCAATCAGACTAAACTCTTTCTGATCTCATTCTAAACATAAAAGCACCTTGTGTTAATCAAATGGCCATAAATACCACCAAATGCAGACTTCTGTTAAAACATTTTTTTAAACTGTGCACAGACTAATCATAGCCAAATGCACAATCATACTCTGAGAGGCTGGATCCTTCCACTTAACCAGGAAGAATCCAAAAAATCCTCCTATACATAAAACCAAAATCCACACAAAAAATATTCTCCTTGTCTATAATAGTCTCCTTGTACCCGTCTAACTTACTGTGTTTATAGAATTCTGTTAATAGTAATTTCTTAGAACTTGAAACCCTTGTGTGAGGGCGAAAACTGAGACAAAAACGATGATTAGAAAACACTGGAAAATGTACATTATTCCATAACTTAATGTGGTGCACTACCTCCTTACTTATAAGGCAGCATAACTTACTTGTTGCTCATCATCAGGACCTCGAGCTCCTTGACATTGTGCACCAGGAACTTCTTGAAACCAGTTGGCAGCATGTACTTGGTCTTCTTGTTGCTACCATAACCGATGTTGGGCATCAGCATCTGGCCCTTGAACCTCCTGCGAACCCTGTTGTCAATACCTCTGGGCTTACGCCAGTTTTTCTGTAGGGAGATGTGAAAAACGTGCAGGTGTTAAAACTCACTGCCGGGAGTTCGTCCTTGCAGGGAAATGTACAAAACTCATGAGCATCTATTACATCGCACTTACCGCAATCTTGACATATCTGTCGGACTGGTGGCGGATGAACTTCTTAGTTCGCTTTTTGACAATCTTGGGCTTAGTGAGGGGCCTGAGGGCTGCCATGATGACTGGAAACAGTTAAAACAACAGGTTTAGCACAGACTCAGCATGCCAGCTCCACGAGACACTGTCGTGCAAATCTGTTGAGAACTGGTTGAAACAAAAGTTGAGCATAGCGTGTATGTGAGGATCTGCTTTTTTAAAGACAGACGTGCAGACCATCGTTAGCTAGCGCCCACAGTGGCGTCAATGTTTAGCTAGCTAGTCAGCCATGCTACTTCGCTGTGCGGACTTCACGTGAGTTTGTATTTTTATCTTTAACCCCAGTCATGTATGTTCCAGTTTGTACCTCTGTCATGTATGCTATGTATTCCACGCTGTTTTTTTTGTGAGACACATGGTACAGAACGGCTTTAATGATAACTACAACCCCATATCACGTCGATGGCGCTCAATTTCTTTAGCAGCAGTACTTGCTCAATTAACGCACATATGACATGATAAAACTGTAAATTTTAGCCTGTATGTGTACAATAAATGTCAACGATTCGTGAACCATGTCATGATGAGTAAATAATGGCTTGAATTTAGCGGATTCATTGAGATTGTGTCAACTCACCCGCCGATGTAAATCCAAAAGGGACCTGACCGACGGCGGAAGGAAAGAAAAAGGACTTCCGTGGGCGTTGCAAAGGATTATGGGTGCTGTAGTCGATCAAGACTGCAACAAACTAATTTACTACGCAACTGGATGCTTCTTTCTCAAAACTTAACGCGCTAAATATTTTGAATCTTGTCGTTGTTATTATTAGTAAAGTATTTGATATCTTCCGGTGGTGCTTTGAGCTGAACATACGCTTTTTTCTTTTCTTTTTTCTTTTTTTTTTTGGAATACGCTCCTAAAAAATGATTAGTGCGTACTTCCTGAACGGAAGGTTTGTTCGTGAGGCGGGGGTCCTTTCCTGTACTTCTCCAAACTGTCATTAAATTCTCCTTCACCACAGTTCCCAAATCGCGAAAACCATAAAGCTTTTGATCCTGTTTAACTGCGACAGCCGGAGCTGGCAGTGCTGAAGTAGCTGAAAACAGGAGGGAGGTGTGACGTGGTGATAAAGGTAAACAGTTTTCTGTCACATGATGATAACTTGTGATGAACTGACTGACAGTACCTGATTTGATCGCGTTTAAAGACTACACGGAGTGTATTTTCTTGCGTAGGTGCTGTGAAACGGTTTGAAATGGACCGTCAGCCTTTATTTAGGTAAGCGTCGCATTATTCTATATTTTTGCAAGACCATGTCTTGCTCGCATTTGGTTTTCCGACCCCCACTGTCTTAACGTTTGTTGCCCTTTGATTGCAGCAAGCCAGGCAAAGATTATGGACTTGACAACCCCGGTTATATACCAGCAGCTGCAGGGGCACCAGGTAAGATCTTTTACCCCTATTGTTTTTTTCTCACCCACTGTAAATGGCTGCTATGTGTAAAGAATATCCTCCTTTATAGCGAATGATCTTCTGCTTAAAAGTGATTTCCGGGATTTGCCACAAAGTGATTTCCTGTATTTAAACTGTTGTAAATGACTTGCTGACCTACAATCTGTGAAACATGTGTCAAAAATATCTCTAATAAATTATATGAAATCGTTTTAAGGAACAACATTTCTGTCAAGGTAGAAGCTGCAATCACTTTTTGGCAAAATGACTTACATATTCTAGGGTTAAAACTGTGATTAACATTAAAAGGTCTTTTCAAAGAGAAATCTGGCCTAGAAGGCAGCAGAAATAAAAACAAATATAACTTAACAAGGATAAGTGGAAGAGAATGGATGGATGGATGGATAATATTAAAGGTCTATAAAGATATTTTAAGTGGCCAAAAAAGACTGAATTGATTATGCAGTAGATACAATAACACTGAGTCATAAAGATACTTGCAAAACAGGTTTTATATAGAAGTCATTCATAAATCCTGTTGCCTGCACTTTTTTTTAACCAATATAAGCAAATACATTATACATAAAGCACATAGAAATATCGGAAATCACTATATGGCAGACGATCACTTTTTGGCACAACACCTGTTGCACCTGACGTTCCCACAACTTTGAGCGCCTTCTTTTGCTGTGTTGCGCTCTTATCTTGAAGGGTTGTTCCCTCTGCTGGTTTCCAGGTCAATAGTGTGGATAACCGTGCTGCGGTAAAAGAATCAGAAAGCACACTGGTATTTAGATGGTTTATAAGTTAAATTTGTGTAAGAAACAAGCTTGTATAAACCTTGTTATTTTTATTTTATCGCATTATAGTACTCCGGTTTTGTTCTGTAGCTTTCACGGTGTCAGTGTCTGCTGTGTCGTGCACTTCAAAAAGAAGAAATAAAAACACAGCCATTTGAAACTCTACTCTTGTTCATACTGTCAAAGGGGCTGCTACACTCATGGATGAAAACTATTTTAGTAAATAATTCCAGTCTTCTGACTGTGGGAGTGACGTCATCAAGACGCTCAGGTCGTTTTAGGTGGCTGGAGGTGTCATGTGTAGTGCAGTGTAAATGCTTGGCAGGTGTAGTTTTAAGTAAGTGAGATCCATTACTGCAGAAACACTGCACCACACTGAAGTATTTACCGGTAGTGCAGCAAAAACCCTGAGTAGACTGAGTGAGGCACAGGTACAATCTTTTACAGATTTCTTTCTATGGTCTAGGTGTGGTTTGTGAAAATGTTAGAACATGATGGAAGATTTGTATGGTTTCAGGGTCTTCAACTGGATGTGATTGATCTGGTTCTTCTGGTTTGTTTCAGCAAGGTTTGCCCCACCTGCAGCTGACACCCAAGGCCCCAGTGCTCCGCCAGCCAGCATGTTTGACACCATGCCTGGATATGAAGGAACAATTGCAGGAGGAGGTACGGTATACTGCACATACTTTGCTTTTGCTACTGTGAAGAATGCCCCATGTAGAGGCTCAAAGTGTTTGATAAAAATAAATTATTAAAATATATACAACCTAATTTAAAAATAAATTATATTAAATAATAAACAGTTTTTGTTAAATGTTTGTTAAATGGTAAATAAATGGTTTTATTTAACACTTATATCCGATACTATTTTTCTTTTTAAAAAAAGACAAAACTTCCTTTATGACCCTTTTTTTCATTATATGTCTTCAGTAACACACGATGTCACATGATGTTCAGAATTACTTTGACAATGTTGTGACTCAGTTTAACAGAAGGTAACTTAATAAACCTATGACGAGGAAGTAGCATATAATGATTTTACAACTGTTTACATTATTTGTCTATTTCACAAGGTTCCCAAATACATACTGTATATATTGTGTGCTCCACTTTATAGTTGTACCTAATATACATGGTGTTAAATAAATCATATGTTTATTACTGCAATTGTATTTTTCGGGTATGTTGGATTTAGTTGCTGTGTTGAAAAGTTGCCCTCATTTTATAGATCTTTCTAAAAACCAAAAAGAAACTATTCAATTAAAAATAGCCCAGTTCAATATTTTCAGTTAAAAAAGGACATTATCAACAAGTTTTCCAGACATGGAATAAGCCTAGTTCCCAACTTAAAGACTCAAATGAACAAAGTTGTCATCCAGGGCTACATTTTATACATGTTTGGGAACCCAGGCCTTTGTCTTATTTGTATTTTTTGCTGCGTGAAATTAAAAACATTTTGCTTTCAAGGTGGATATCTGCCACCTCCCATGCCTGCTTACCCAGCGCCGCATCCTGAGCCTTCACGAGAACAACCCCAGTGGAAGTAAGGCTCTATTTTCTTTCAACATTAACAATGGGTATTGCAAAGCACTTTTTCTGTGATGGGATTTCAGAGTTTCAGCACTTTGACAACTGTTACTTCCTATTAAAAGATTAGACTATGTGACATACTGTATCACCTTCCTTTATTGCTGGCAGCATCCCATCAATAACTGAAGATACAGCCCGGAACGCCTTCATCCTGTTTGCAAAGAATAAATGCTGCTACAGTTCTGCACCGGCAAAGGAAGGTGTGATCACAGACATGCAGGCATTCAATACATACAGGGTAAGATGAAGTAGGCCATTTCTGAAAACCCTGCAACAATGAAAACGGAACTATATTTTTTTCTTTTTTTTTTAATACATTCAGAGCACAAATAATCATTAATAATAACCACTAAAAACTTTTTTTTCTGTTTGTTTTTTAGTACCGCCTGGAAACTTTCACTGAATCCAGGTCTACAGAGTGGAGTCATGAGCCATACGCTGGTACATTACTGTTATCATTTTTTTTAAGTTAAAAACTGTCATTATTCTTAAGTCTAAAGTAACATCTTTAACCTGGACTTTGCGTCAAACAGTCCAAAAGTCATAGATTTATTTATCAGTATATTACAGTGAGTAACATTCTATTGATTCACTAGTCAATAGACTCTTTCGGCAGTACTTCAGCTGTCAGTCAGCTATTTAGATGAATTTTATTTTTAACAGGTCAGCAGGTGGATGCCTATACCCAACCACCTCCAGGACCCTGGGATATTCCTGCTAAAAGCCCAAATTTTTTTGTGGATGACAAACAAACTGTCAAAGTTCCTTACACATCATCAATGAAGGCAAGCTGTATAAAAACTGTTAAAAACATAAAAAAAAAATCCAAAACAAAACAAAAAACTTCTGTAACTATTTTTAACGTCGTGATTTTACCTCATGTCATCCGCAGCCCTGCCATGACTGTTTGGGAATGGGACGAAAACCATGCAAAGACTGTGCTGGTGCTGGTAATGTGAGTATTTGGCACAAGCCTTAGTGGAAAAAAGTTAACTGACTTTTAGCAGGTGAATCGTATTTATTTGTTCATTTTGCTCCTGACAGAAAGTTTGTTGGGTGTGCAATGGATCTGGTTATCGTCATGGAGCTGATCGCTGCACCCACTGCAATGGCAGAGGAAGGGAAAAGTAAGATTTTCAATATAGCTTTCTGATAAAGGATCAAACGGGCATGGTTAATCACTGTCATTTTTGCTTTTTCTTACAAAATACTGATAGTTATTCTTTTACAGCTGCAGTCACTGCTTTGGGCAAGGATCGAGGCAGTGTGGCACATGCCACGGAAAACAACAACTGCTGGTCTACATCAAGCTCACTGTGAAATGGTGTGCATTCCTAAATATTAAGAGCTTCTCCCTTGGGCCAAAACAATAGTCTGTTAATAAGCTGAATCTCATCCACATACAATTTAAAGCTGCTTTATAAAAAGACTGGATTTCCTTTTATGTATATGCTTGCAGGACCAACAACTCCGATGCCTACATTGTGGATCAGTTAAGCGGGCTTCAAGGGGAAAATCTTAGCAAGGTGTCTGGCAAAGAGCTCTTCAGAGACACCCAGTACATGGTAAAAATCAGTGATGATATTGCTATCCATAAATTTGGTATTTTTATTATATCTTTGTAACCAAAGAAGAAAAAAATACCCAGAAGATTTTCTAATAATGTGGCAGTTAATTACCTCTCTAAATTTGTGTGTGTGTGTGTGTGTGTGGGGGGGGGGGGGGGGTCTGTTGTTGGTGTTTTCCGGTGGG
>VUQK01029687.1:8496-21773 GCA_015106715.1 Bujurquina vittata | reverse complement strand
GCTTCGCCCCGCCTCATTAAACAATTTCAAATCTAATTTGCATTTTGATATTATTCAAAAAAAAAAAAAAAAAGAACAAGTCCTACACATTGTAATTACATGGAAGGGAAAGGAAGAAAAAAAAAGCCCTTCTATAGCTACATTTATTCAGCACTATGACTTGGGCCTCACCAATGATCAATTTTGCTGCACTCTGGAATACTGATACAGAAATGGTCATCGTCCATTTTTACATATTTGACAAAGTGGCAACTCTAGCCACAGTTTCTATCTGAAGTTCCCTTGTATTTATGGCTTTTGAGCTAGTCTCCTTAAAAGTCTTACTGTGGCTAGTCTCTTATCCATTTCAGGGCCAGCCTTCTCCACTGCTGTTTTTTGAATGAAGCAGCAAGCCAGTTCACAGTTGTCTTGAGCAATCCTGGCTGCAGCCTCTTCCATCATTTCCCTCTGTTGGGGTGTTGGTGCCTGAAAGGGAAAAACAGTTTATTTTACACATGCTAAACAGAAAAAGGATGGTGTAGAGAAAGTAAGGTACCAGGACCCCCCCCCAAGTATTCTGTTAAAATGCATACTTTCACAGAGGGATTTGACTTACCCTCAGAGCTGCAGCAAAGCTGTTCTTAAGGTTGGTGGCAATGCTCATGAGTAGGGGCTCACGGCAGGTGATCATGGCCATGCCAGCAGTCAGATTTCTCATCATATGGTGTGCAGCCACACGCATGCGGGACTCTTCAGAATCCAGGGCAAAGTCCTTCCTAATGATCTGTTCACAGGTTGTCATTGCGATTTTGATAGAGCGATCGACCACAGGGTGCACCAGCTCCTGTACAGCACGCTCCACTGATTGCCGCACACACTGCTTCAACTGAGGATGAGCCTGCAGTAGAGGGATCTAAAAGGAAAAAACAGCCCCAGAATGAGAAAAATGTCAAGAACCAAACACATAGCTTTAAAAAGCTGTTATTTTTAGTGTAAGGGAGTCCCTAAGGCCATCTAGTGTCTGTGCCTTAATGTATGCATACCTGAAGTGTACAGAATCATGTGCCAGTCTACAATTCTTCCCAGACACAAAAATCATGAAATCAGCTTTATACTTACATTGATATTTATATTGATGTGGGGAGCCAGGCCTGCCAATGCATACACATTGATGTCATGGTAACTAAACTGTGGGGTGGGAGGCCCAGTAGTTGTACAAGTGGTGGTGGTTGCAGCTGGGGTGGAGGAAGGAGCTGCAAATGGAACAAAGTCTCCTGTTGGTCACAAAATGCTAATTTGATTAAAATCCCAAGAAAAGACAGATTATTCACACAACATAAACAGCACACAAACACAGACAAGTGATAGAAAGCTTTTTAAGGCTCATGTTAAATTATCCAAAATTAGGTCTACAACCTGAGGTTTGAGTCGTCAATTAATTGCAAAGGTAGAGCAATTAGTGCAATTTTTCCAGCATGCCCCCCCCCCCAAAAAAAAAGTACAGGTAAGTGCAAAGCAGGGAAGCAAACAGTTTGTTAGCTTTGAACTGATCATCCTTTCTGAACCTGAGTAAAAAGCACATATCTCAAACTGTTGAACAATTGAGATGTTTAATCTAGGGGGAAAAAATAAAATAGAGCAACCACCTGTAGTAGAAACTGGCAGCATCTCCTCTGGAGGCTTTGCCTCTTTCTTTGGTGCAGACAGCTGCTCCTCGAGGTTCTTCAGCTTCTCCTTGTCCTTCAGCAGGTTTCCTGGCTTGAGCTCATTGATGTCCAAAGATAAGTTCTTACACAGAACTTCAATCTCAAACTTTAAATTTAACTGCAATACACAAAAGAATTCAAGCGATGAACTGCTGATACTTTTCAGTCATAAAATTCTCACTTTATTCCATTAAACTGCAACAGTAATCATGACATTAAGCAATAATGACTTAGATAATTTTAGATGGAGTTTTCAGTGCTAACAACATCTTACTACACATCACGCATTTAATTTGATTTAATAAATGCAACTCAGTTCAGTGCATCTTTGTCAAATTAAAAAAAAAGTTTAAGAAATGGTAGCCCCCATTTTATGTAATACAGCTCAACTGGATTTTAACACTGTGGTACAAAACCTACTGTTGTGCCAGTGGTAACAAGCAAGACAAATCTATTACCTTAAGGTCATGTTCCTGGTGCAGCTCCGCAAGAACATTCATGATGGCCATGGTCCAAGGATTCTGGGGTCTGAAAACCTAAAGCACCAATGATAAATGACACTAAATATTTTGGACATTTTCCATTATATTTACAGAAAAATCTCATACCTCAGACTGAAATACACTGGACATACTGATTATTTTCTACCGAGTAGTAGAATGTAACATTAGCATGAGACATCTCTCCATTTACAGCAGTGTTGCTCACCATGCTACGCACGCTGGATTCCAAAACTTTGGCCACAAAGGGAACCACATAAAGCAGCTCCTGCTGGCCTTTCACATAAGCTTCCAGTAGCAAAGACTTGACTTCTAGATCCTAGGAGAGAAAATTTCTTTAGTTAACTGAATTATAAAGAACAAAAACAGCTTTACAAAAATAAAGTAAAATAAAAAAAAAAACCCAAACCAATAAACTTTTCTTACTGTATAAAGGATAGGCTTGTTTTTGGCCAGTGTAATCATGCCTAACCAGTGGCCGAGGTTCTTCAGCAGGGAGCGATCAGAGAAGTTGGCAGCTGCCTTGTCTGAGGTCAAAAGCACCTGAAAGATACAAAGATGAAAAATGAGTCATGGTACTTCCCAAATAAGGACAGTTAAGCAGAAGCAAAAACAAATGTATTCAGCATGGCAATGTGATGCTTTTAGACATGCAGTATTGCAGAAAGGAAAATGCATGAAAACTCCATCTTACATAACAGATATATTTTTTCCAATATGATGAAAATTACTAGATACTTTAGACAGGTTTTTAGCAATTTAAAAAAAAAACAAACACTCAAGGATATCAAAACTCACAGCAGGTGCCAAACAATGAAACAAACAAATTTTTAAGACTTTAAGCATTTAAGTTTCCCAAAAAGTGTTACCTTGATATTCCTGTAAGTTTCATTGAGAACCATCTTGACAAACTCAGGGTTTTTGAGAGTGTCCAAGAAGTTTGAGTAGAGGCTGTGAAAGTTGGGCTCAATGCTGACACGTTTCATCACCAGGTACTGAGACACCCAAGGCATAAACTCCTCTTTCACAGTCTCTTTCAACTCCTCAACCTGATAAAAGAAAAAAAAAATGCATCTTTGATTATTAAGGTTCTTTTAAAGTTAATTTGGTTCTTTTAAAACAGTGACATTTTGTTTGTTTCACTTTACCTTCTGAGTCATGTTGGACTGAGAAAGGTTGTTGAAAATAAAAGCAATCTTTTCCTGGACATTCTCTGGAGGCTCTACAATCCTCTCTGTTTGGTCAGTAGCCACCAGCAAAGTATCAATGTTGGTAGTGTTTATGGAGGGCTGCAGGTAGGAACAGAGAATTACACATCTTTCAATATGTAGATAAAATTCTGAGAATTAAGGCACGCCATAAGGTGTCCAGACAACACCAAAGGCAAACTCACAGGCACATCCTTCTTGAAGTTGCTGGGTGTTGGTCTTGCGATGGTGGATGTCTTGGTAGCTGTGGTTGTAGTTGTTGTGGTGGTGACAAGAGTGCTGGGCTGGCCTGGTTGTGGGGGTTTGAGGCCACTGGATTGCTGTGACTGGGCCTGGGCTTGAACTTGTGCCAGTGCCAGGCTACCGGGTGTGGTGATGGAGCCCTGCATCTTCACCGGAGGGTCCCGTGACTGTTGGCCGTACTCAATATACTGCACACACAGGATATTTGAAGGTGCAGAGCGAGAGATTTAATTTATCTGAATGCAAGGTGCCCTCTCTTTAGTCAGAGATGGGGGAAAACGTAAGACTTTATGAAAGGTGATCAAAGATAAATTAAGGAAACCTGATTACCTCTTGTAAATGGTGGGGGAATTGCAAGAAGTGAGCAATGGAAGCCAGATGTTGACAATACTGAGGGTAGTCCTTTAGCCTAGAAATACAAAAAGATGTCAGTTTAACATAATGACTCATTATTTGCACTTATTTTGCAAAAGAAAAAGGCAATACCTGTTTTTGAACCTATCTAGGGCAGCAATTCCAAAGTAATACATTTTCGACCCATATGGTTTTCTTAAGGCTTCAAGAACATATCGCAGGGCCAAGCCCAGGGCCATATAGGTGACCAGACCCTTCTCGATTATTCCCCCAAAAAGGCAGGCAGTGATGTGCAGCTCCTTGTCTGGGTACTGGGGGAAGAATCTGTATTCTTCAAATAGGTTTCGAAGCATGCAGTTGAACACTTCTCGTTCACGCTTGATGGTTGAATCCTTGAACCTTTGCAGCATTTCCAATACCTGCACAGGTGCAATGATATTACATAAGCATTATTTGAATAATGAGTGAAGGAATCCAATTTAACAACAGAAATAAAACGCAGACTGGTAGAAAAATGTAATCATGTCACTACTTACTTCGTCCACAGACATAGTAGGGTGAGGTGGGTGGTTGTAAATGCGCTGAAAATAACTGTTTGCCTCATCATCTATTTCCTTACTAAAGTGCTGGTTTGCCTCGGGCCACACCTGAGAAAGGTCAGCTGGGAACAAAACCACAATTTTCTTTTAACTTACTTTTGCAATACAAGACTGTTGAGAGTAAGCCAAATATTTAACACAATGGTGAAAACCATTGATACATAAGGCATTAAAAAAAGTTTATCTACAACAAGCCACTCAAACTTTGCTCGAAACTTTTCCCATCACCCAAAACAGAGCTTTTCACAAATAGATAATAGTTCAGTGTAGCAGAACAGAGCAAACAACGGTTGAAATTTACACAATCCACCCCAGTGTATAGGTCAGGAGCTGGATGTAAATAAGAGCTGAATCAACTTCTTTTACTGTGGTTGTTCATCTTAAATGCTAATAAATTCAAATATACACAAGAGTGCATTTCCCAGGTTTATAGAGAGGGTGAATAAAGAACCCCCCACCCCCACCCAAAAACTCCATTTTAGAGATCTAAAAATTTTATATGGTTTAGTGTAGATAGAATTAAGTCATGCTGGACATCTTTTCAATTCTTTTAAAAAGAAAAGAGAAAAAAAGGAAAAAATTAAAGTGGGGCTTGTCAGCAAAAGCAGACAGGGAATGGAAGACTGATCTGTATTTCCTCTAATATTAAAGTTTAACACTGTATAATGTTAAAGATAATGAAATTTTAATCTTGCCACCATTTAATTAGGAAATTGTATTATGGGGCACACAAGTGCATTTAACAGTAAACTTCTTTAGTGAATGATTATTGTCAAAACAGAGGAAATACAGTGCTGAGCAGCGCAGGGCGGGGCTCTCAGTCACACCACTACCACCACCACTTACAGGCCTTCATCTTACTCTGCTGAAAGGTTGGTGGGTTCAGGCCTGGTGTGCTCATCTTCCTGGTGCCAAAAGGATCAGTGCTTACTGCAGGCATCCCTAGACCAGAGCCAATGCCAGAGCTTATGCCTGAGCCCAGTGGACCTGGAAGTAACACAGTCAGTTCAATTCATTACCGCTTTACTTCTTGAACATCTATGCTTTTTAGTAAGGAGCTATTTCAATTTAACAAGTATATGACTGAATAACAATCTTCTCTTGGCACACAATATTTGCATAACCACTGAGTAAAACTAGCCCTTCTGGTCCATTTTTCAGTAAGTGATGGCAAAGAGACAAAGATTGAAGTGCTTATCAAACTGTTAAAATGTTTGTATTGAGAGAAAATAAAATGCATAGTACCTGAGGCTATACCAGGGAGCTGTGAGGTGAGGCTGGCAATGCCCCCAAATGGTGTGCTGGGATTAGGATTGGAGAGGGGTGGGAAGGCTTTTGCTGGGGACTGGGGATTACTGAAAGCCGAACTCAGCGAGGATGGAAAACCCTGCATGCTTTGAGTGTGGGAGGTAGCTGTGCCCCCCAGGTTCAAGGAGCCCATGCCACTGAGAGGGTCCATCTAAAGAGGGGGAAAAAAAGTGTGAAAAAGTGAATTAAGCAAGGATGGGACACAACATACTGTAAGACATGTTGGTAACTAAGTAATAAAATATGACAAAATTACAGTAACCCATTTATTTTAAATAAAATTGTATACTTTATACAAGCGTAAAAAATTTATTTATTGAAAAGTTCTCTCAAAGGCGTAGTGTGGCTTCCACAGTAAGATACCTGTACAGGTGAGATGGCATCCAGGCTGCTGGTGCTTGGGGCACGTCCTTTTGGCATTACACCTGGTGGTGGCTGCCGGGCTTTATTCATTACATTGCTGCAATTAGCAACCATGGTCAGGATAGTCTCTGACAACTCCTGGGACACACTCCTGAGGGTTAAGAAAAAATTAATAAATAAAGTGGGGAAAAGTGGAGAAAAAATTAACAGGTTACAGTGTACCTATACAATCTTGGGGTTCACTTGAAGGTTACTCAAAAGACCAAGAGCCATTTAAAAGTATCATACAAATTAAAGACACACAAACTATCCAACAAGCTAGATAGTCTCTCACCCAGCACATGACTGCAAGCAGGCTAGCATAGTGGCTAAAGTCTCTGGAGGCAGCTGGGCACTTTTGGGCTGGTCCTTGTCAGGAGCCAAACCCCCCATAATGGATGGGCAGCGCCTCTTCAAGAATGTCACACAGGCCTGGATGAAAGGTTCCTGTCACAAAGAAATATGATTGTAAAAACTAAAATTTTCTTTGTGAAATATGCTTAATATTAAACTGGCATCAATTGTAAGACCATCTTAAGTGGCACATATCAATCAGCAAACATCAATTTAAGACCTACCCCATGCTCTCTGATTTTGTCAGTCAGCCATTTATCAAGTTTGAGGTATTCACGCCGAGAGGCAAGTGCAGCAAGGTCAATAACAAAGGCAAATGGAGTACCATTCAGCAGCATTGATAGAGACTGGAGAGGGGGAAAAGGAGGAGAAAAACAAAACAAAACAGCATATTCAGATTGGGTGTATTTAATTATTTGTCTAGATTTATTACATGAAACACATTCAATAGTCCACTTTCAGAATTAATTAGATACACTGAATGTTTATTTACCAATATATACAGAGACAAGGGCTTTAGTGTACATTATAGCAGAAAAGAAAGGGTTATTAAAATTTACATTTTTGAAGACTTAAAAAAAATTTAAGTAGAGGATTACCATAATATACAGTGTGGACTTATCCTCTGAAATGCTGAAAGTACAAAGTGGTCTTTAATGGCCATTGAGTATGGAGTGATCTAGCAAACCTTTAAGTCTTGGGCCACATCCAGGATGCGAGATAGCTTGGCCTGGTCATACTGCTCCCCTCTCATGTACCATTCAGCCATTGAATGCATAATTAGCTGACGTATGGAAGGAGACTGTCCCTGCGTGAGAGGAAGACACAAAAAAGGTTTTGTGTGTCAAAAACGGAAAAGAAACTAGATGCCATCTTGAAACTGTATCACACCAGCCGACATTCAATGTGTTATCCATGAGTTATTACTATGTGGAAAAATAAAACAACATCTGACATCTAATGAATGTGAAATGAACAAAAACCAACCTGTCCATGCCAAGCATAGTGCAGGATAATGGCAGAGTTGGGGTGATTTCCCAGAAAGATGGGCATCAGGGTGGAGATAAGCTCATGGCGCAGTGTGTGCCAAGAGGTGGTTATCTGCAGTAATGCCAGCACCAACATGTCTGGGCAGTGTTTGATTGGGAAGCTAAACAGCTGCTTCACCTGCTCATACTGGCCCACCTCAGACAGTCTAAGCAGACTCTCCACCAGATCCAGACTTTTCCTGTGAAGTATTAGAAAGATTAGAGCTTAAGACAGCGAGTTAAAATGTCATGGGAAACTATTTTAAGTGATGGTGTTGATTCACTTTTTAAAGTCCAATACATGCAGAGGTCCAACTTTGCCTCCACTTTAAGTACTGAATGTGTGCAATGACTGTGCTACGTCAATCATTAAGCTAACTGAGCAGTTGACCGACATTCAAGTTATCAATTACATATTTGCAACTTTAAACCAAAATCTGGAAAATTTAGAGCCATGTTTAAATTAAGCCCAATAAGAAACAAACAACTGGTATACTGTTCTACAAAGCCTAGCCAACAGTACATTTTCATACCATGTGGCAATCTCTCTGTTGTCATCCTCTGGCGGGGCCTTGAGGATGTCAATGGCCACATTGTGACAAGGGTAGTCAGCAAAGCAAAACACTTCTGGGTTCATGAGGGAGTGCTGAATGAATGACAACTGGAAAAACAAAGAAAAGGCATCATCAATGTGTGTTTGAGACAAATCCATTCCATTTGACTTCTCTCAAATTTTCCAGACCAATCACATCTGACATATCCTCTTGATGAAGCAGCTCAGTTACCTGTCCCTCAGCATGTTTCCAAGGCCGATAGATGAGATCAACAGGGAAACTTTCAATGCCCAGCCCCCTCTGGATGCCATACACCACTATCTGCAGGCCTTTGCTGTCGCGGATTATGAAGCCTGGGTGGTCCAGTTCATATGTCACCTCTTTGAAGTTGAGATTGGGATTCTGATGTATAGACAAAAACAAAACACACAAAAAAAAATTAAGTCAGATTCCTACATTAGTGTATCATAGCACAGATTTCTAATTTACAATACTAGTACAGATAAACCACACATTTTTCAATCATCACTAAAGTTGAGCTAATTTAAGCAAATTTGAAGTTGCACAGTTCATTCTTATGAATTTATTCTGCCATTTTTTGGGTAAAGTTTTGGTTTATGGTGTCGGGAAAAGTTGAGATTTTTAAAATGAACTGGCAGTTCACTTACTACTTCTTTGACGATGTCGATGAGGACCTCAACGTTCCACGTATGTACCTGCGAACCATCGTTCTTATCCTTGCCATCACTCCAGATACCACTTCCTGGAGCAGAGATGGACTGTAGGAGAACAAGACAAAGCCATCAATTCTCAGGTAAGCTTAGGTTTTAATCTTCATGTTCGCCCTTAGTCTATGGAAAGTCTGTGTGAACAGACTACAACTTTAAAATTATGTGCTTTATTTTCTCCATACAATGTAAACCAAACTATGCTACCTTTAGCCCCCCTCCAATCAAAAAAGTTTCTCACCTGTAGTGGGATGCCCTCAGTTAGACCAGAGTGGGTACGAGCCATCATGCCCAGGACTCTGGCTACCTGGCTGGCCGTCACCTCTCTCACCCCATACTGGACAATTATGTTTCTGCACTCGTCCAGACTGGAGAGAGAAATGGAACAAAGAGGTCAATGCTGGTTATAATCTGTCAGGTTGAACACTCACATATGATTTAAACAAACAAACAAAAAAAAAAGGAATAGCATTCAACTAATTTTGATGTTTGTGATAAGGTATGTTCAAATTTAAAAACTAGCCAGTTTCTGTCGTAAACTATGCTGATTATATATCAAATCACTTTGGTGCCTAGTCTGAATCACAAAAGACTGTCTTTCAAATAGTTGTAGCCACACAGCTTAAAATAATTCACACTCACCTAGCACAGAAACCATAGCCAACTTCTTGAATGAATTCTGCAAGAGAACTCTCCATTATGGTCTTAGCTAACTCCCCCGAGTCAGGTAGGATCCTGTCCATGAGAATGTCCCGTTTTTCAGGGTACAGCAGTGGTGCGAGCACCACAGGGCAGCGCTCCTGGGGGAAATCTGACACCAACACAGAAAATGTGGCAGAGCAACATTAGAAAACGGAACAAGTTGGACTATGTTGACTCAGTCTAACAAATATATGCATATTTAATAAAAAACATTTATGAATCATAATCAGCCCCAGATTGACCCTCCATACCTCGGCAAAGTGTTTTGAGGAAGGCGTCAATCTGCTCTTGCCCTACCCCACTGGCTCCCTTCTGTCCAAACAGTAGATGGGAGAGCAGTAGGTGCAGCACCTCTATGGCAATGTCTTGGAAGCCACCTTCTTGGTTTCCTCCAAGATCTGCGTCAACGTATGACCGCAGGAGGTCTGGAAGCTTCTGCTTGATGAACTGTGCAGCTGAGAAGCAATTAAAACTTTGTTATGATGCACATTCACGTGTTTACCTGCACTAATGTAAAGTAAAATAGTGGTCTTCCCCACACTGCCATTGTGCAAATTGCCGTTTTAAGTGATTACATTAGTAAGGCATGTGAGAGGACAGTGCACCTTCCAAAGACTGCTACAATGATAGTACAAAATGCATAACACCTCAACACGTTACTCTGCTCTATGAGAGCACTTTATAAAAGTGTGTCCCTATTTAAAAGAGAAAGATGAACTGAAAATTTGAAACAAACTGAAGCATACTTGGGCCCAGATCATTAAGCGTGTGTGTGTGGCATGAAAGCATTGGAGTGGGGAGACGCAACATTGTACTCCGACACAATATAAAGCAACCGTGCCTAGTGTGTTCAAATGCAATGTACATATAATGTAAAGTGCAGAACTTTCAAACCATAGCTTACGGCTGACACTTAACACATTTCCTACTAAGCACAAAGAAAAATCATCACTAATTACAGACTTCAATTCTAAGAGTTTAACTGTTCAGAAGGCTCTTTAATTTTAAAGACAAGCTTCTGTTTCAAGTGCAGAGTATGGCACCTGAAATTAAAACTGCTTTTGACACATTATGACATCAATGTTTTCTCAAGTCTGAGAATCAAGTCTCAGATCATGTTTTCATTTGGATTTCATCGTATTTTCATCCAGATTAAATGTGTCAAGCTCTGCTGGCACAAGCAGTAGAGTTGTGTAAGCCGGGACAACTTACCAAAGCCACGAAGGTCTGCGTTGCTGGAGTTGAGCAGAGCAAGGCCAAATATAACCTAAAACAAAGACAGAAAGGTTGTGGCAGGGGAACCTTTTAGCACAGATCCTAATATTTTTTCCATTTCAAATAGATAAATCTTTAGGTCAAATGTTACCCTCATGTTCATAGTAAATTCATATGAACTGCTACATGTACTGTACTGCATTTACACTGTACTCTACACAAAGCCTAGAGCAGAGCTGGCTTACCTCTTGGACTTTGCTAAGCTTAAGGACTTTGCTCAGTTGAGTGAATAAGTGGGCAGACGGCTTCAAACTCTGAAAGACAATTTAAGTGAAACAACTGAATGAAGATGAAAAGATAAAACTTGAAAAAAAAATTAAATAAAAAAAACCCTCAAACATCTATAATATGCCTGTACAAATGTCGGTGGCTATAAATAGCCTAGACACATGTGAAACAGTGGTTTAAGAAATCAACATCCTGTCTTACTGATATACTGAAATTTTAGCAGCTTTTCCTTACCTTCTGATAGTGCAGAGGATTGTCAATGGCGTAGCACAGAGTAGCGATAAAGTTTGGTTTTGATATCAGCGACACACACTCCTGGATCAGAAACTGCGTCTTTGACAAGTTGAAAAGAAAAAAAGTGTCAAGAAGGAAACAGCAAAGTGAAAAAGAAGAGATGAAAAAGATAAGAAAATCAGTCAATATAAACACAATCAGTCCCATTTTATGAAAATTACATTACAATGGCTTATGAAATACAAACCCCACACACCCTTAAAACCCTGCTTCTGAAATACTCCAGGTGCAAAAGACAGTCTAAATTTTGTGAGCTACAATGTCAAAGACACCAAGTGCATTTCAGGTGGTCAAATTCATTTTCAGGTAGAAAATGTCATAAAGAAGCAATCAACTTTCCTCCGCCTTTGCTCACACCATCATTACTAACGTCCAAAGAAAATACCCAGTTCATCAGATTGTGTGTGATATCTGATATTAAATGACAGTGAAGGAGTCAACAGATGATTTAAAAAATAATTCATAAATCAAATTTATTACAACAATCTCAAATTTAACACTGTTGCTCCAAGAAGAACAGAGGTGTAGTAGCAGTAGTCTCACTCCAACTTGTGAAACGAGATGTGAAACTAAAGCAGAGTTCAAAATGGTTCTTTATACCAAGTGAAACAATTTTACATTCAAGTTTCTATATTATAGCCCTGACGTTGTGTTTACGTTTTTGGTAGCAATCTCCTTTCAAAATAGAGCTGAAATTCTAGCAGGATACATTTGACATCTTGCTTTTCAAAATTTCTGCTGAACATACAAGTTAATGATATAAATAAAACCAGCAATAAGTTTAAGGAAGGGTTCAGGCCATTTTGAAAGTTTTGTTCTTCCAAATAACATTGATAGGGCCTAGTCCTTGACTACTACACGCTTGCATGAGTTAATAGGTTAATGGAAATGCAAGGTTGGGAGTCTCCTACTAACTAACTGAAAAGTCAAATTTCTATATGCTTAAGGATTAAATTAAGTTGTGTTTGAAACAGAAATTGCAGCTTTCAGCTGTGTTTTTGCATCACTAAAAGCAAAAATTGCAAAGAGAGCCTGAGGAGCATGCAATTTTTATCAGCCAAAGGGGTCCAATCCCAATCTCGACCTACTAAGGCCTAATCACTAAACCCTTACAGATTTAACTGTGCACTCAGCTGGAGTGCTTCAATTAGTCTTTTAATGCTCAAAATACTTTTCGTATGGGATGGGACGTTTTGCTTGGAAACAACACTGACCACTAAAATGAAAAAAAACAAAAAACAATTTGTTTACCCTCATCTGAGAAATTCTAGTGTTCACAAATTTGAGGAAACCTATGAACCTATGCAAATCCTATGTAAACATATAAATGAACTGCCAGATGCTGCCACTTCCCAGCCAATGTCTTACTTACATATGCCATACTTTGCATGCATACTACAGCTGGTCAATTATGGCAGAAAACTGAATTATTTTGGTCAGTACTAAAACCACAATTCTTTCACATGTTTACTTACAGTTTCGGGGAAAACTATAGATTCATTTTACTTTAAATGAAAGCTGTTTAATTAAGTGGATTTCCTCCAGCTTTAATTACAATTTAAGTAAAAAAAAAATAACACTGGACTGCACAAAACCCATTACAGCCTGATCAGGAATGAAGTTAGACTTTTAGAGGGGGGGAAATGAAAAGGGCTATGTAGAAAGGCAAACCAAATTATTACCAAAAAAAGTGAAAATAACCCTTTTATCTCAATCACTTTAAGAATAATTTTTAAAAAGTCAAAATTATATTTGAATTTAAGATTTAATTAATTGCACAGCTATAATACCTACATTTTCCAGGGAGGGGATAAC
>VUQK01029685.1:0-16479 GCA_015106715.1 Bujurquina vittata | reverse complement strand
TGAGTTTCTTTCACAGTTTGATTAAAAAAAGAAAGTTAGTGGAAATTTCATATTCACTGCTACCCCCCCTCCCCCCTCCTCTTTTTTCCTGCCTCCATTGGCTTTGCCCAAATTTAGAAAGCAGTGAGGGCTGGCTGCCATGCATATGAATAGCTCAATGTCTCACAACCGGGCCACAAATCCTCATTGTGGCTCTGGAGATAGCTTAAGCTATACAAGTAACAAAAGCAAACTCCTCGTCAACACCATTACTGTCATTTCTTTAGTAAACAAACTCAGCAAAACCCCCCACCCACCCCGGGTTCCTGCTGTGAGGCAGCGTGAACTTGCATGTTGTGTTTATGCATGTTGTGTGTGTGTGTGTGCGGATGTAAGCTCATGTGTGTTTCTGTTTGCAGGCAGCTCCCCAGTGCGGATGAATCTTTAATGCATGTCATAAGATTGGAGCTGTATGCAGCTTAGGATCTGTAAACTCAATATCGCTATAATATCCGACCCTGCGATCAGGCGAGAGCTCCACAAACACTGCTGCCACACCAGACGGCACTTCCACCACACACACACACACACACACACACACGCATGCATATGCAAACAATACTGCTTTTTCATCCCACTTCACCATGGAAACCCTTCTTTAGAAGTAGCATGGGGGGCACACTGTGTGTGGTTTTGTCTGTCTCTAAGTGCACATCCCTTTGGACCGGCCCGATTGTCAAGGTGCAGCAGCACTTAGAAGACATGGCCATGAACAGTGATGCATCTGCAAAAACAAAGGCTGCTAATTTACCAAGTCCGGCTCAACAATCAATGAAATGGACCACTTAACTTAAAACTTGTACTTTTATAAGCAAACATGCAGCACTTTATTGCTTTATGCAGAAGGTACCGGGTCTCTAAACTACAGGAAAGAGAAATAAACCACATTAATGGTACCAATTATTATACATTAAATATTAAACCTCTATAAATGTAAGCATGGTGAAAATATTCAGATCTCAAAGGTGAAACTTAAAAACTTGGTGATTCTAAATTGCCCAAAGGTGTGAATGGTGGTCTCTGTGTTAGCCCTGCAGCAGGAAGACAATGAACGTATGGACATCGGTTTATTAATGTTACACACCACGATGTGTTATTGAGATTCTGCTGTGGTTGTGAACTTCTTCATACAAAAGTATGCACATATCTTAAAGTGTTATGGGGTGACAGTCGTGTAACTTTGGGCATATAGCAGGGAAAAGTCATTTCAAAGCTTATTTGGGGGCAAATTCATCAAATTTATCATCAGATTTGATTTCCTAATTGGTACTTGTGGTTTTATGTTTCAGTAATTAATTTAAATAGAGGCCTCAAAAGAATCCAGGCTTCTTAAAGGACTTGTTTCTTCCCTCCATCGCTTTTCTTTTGTTGCAGTGAATACTGTGAAAAAAGGTAATAAAGTGCAAAAGCTTTCTAACAATAATCAGATATAATCTAATCAACGCTCTAGAGCGCCTTCATTAATATTGGCTCCAGTCACATTGCCCACAACTCCTCATCCCACCATCATTTAGTCATGCATCTTTTCGAGAGCTTCAGCCTGATGATAAATACTTATTAATGCAGGATTTACTTGGTAATGGCCGCTGCTCAAAGCACAGCTGTGTTGGAGGGAAAACATATCAGACTGAGATTTCTGTTGTACTTTCACAAATGTCAACTTGTCATTTATAATCTGCTGTGGATTACACGGCATTACAACTGCTCCAAAGTTTCCAATCGGGCACATTTGTGGGATTTTAAGCTGTTTTTGTTTTTCCCCGGGGCCAGCATGCTCTTCCTGCCTTCAGGCTATTTGCCTGTGAGCAAGGCAGATGCTCCTCAGTAGCTGAAGCTTGACTTTGCAACGTCAAGGGTATTCTCAAATGTCTTGCTCAGGTTATTTGCTCAGGACGGACACACACACACACACACACACACACACAGTTTTGTGTTTTAAGTCTGCTGAGTTTCATATTCACACTGAATTTCTGAAAGCACGAGCTAGTCTGTTCCACACCGACAGCCTGACAGACTCTGGGACCAGTGCGGGGATGTCTCATTCACATGATGTGCTCATGTTTTTATTCAGGTAGCATAAAGATCTCACAGAAATATGACTGCACATGCGCATTATTAGGTAAACAATATCCCCATATGCATTAAGCAGTGGTCAAAAGCTCCCTGTAAATTAATATACACATTACAACTATAATGAACCCAGGGTTGCTCTGAGCTTTTCTTCTGGCAGTGGTTATAAATAAGGGTTCAGTGTCAGATGTTAATGGACACGCATAATCACACAGCTGCTGAAAGAATCCTGGGGGAAACACTTTGTCATTAGTGGGTCATATTTCTGTAGGTTGCACATCAATTCCTGTTATGAATAATAATAATAAACAGGTAGAGGATGAAAATAAGGCAGGAACCTTATAGAATGATAGCTGCGGGATTACTGCGTTTTCTTAATTGACTTAATCAATTAACATCACATACAAATAAATGATTAACATTAACATACAGATTAATTATAGGATCACTGACTGGACATTATATTTATTAGTAGGTTAGCTTTTGAATTCATGCTAAAACCATAAATTTACTATGCCTCATTTTAAACTCCTCTAGTTGGAACCTGATAAAGGCCACATTTTGGTCTGCGTCAGGGTTCGATTGCCAGCTTTCTCAACAACCCTGCAGACGCTAACTTACTGTACGATAACTGCATTCATGCTGCACACGAGTGCAGCAACAGACTGAGTGTCACCGTCCTAAAGCCCTGTCAGCAGGTCCAGAATTGCATCTGACACTTTGCAGCTGATAGCTGGTTGCTGGAGTTAACATTTTAGGTCCTGGTTGCATAGATGACTAACGTATTTACCCCCCATCATATGTCACTCTGTGGTGTTCTTAATTCCCATTGGTAGTCACTTCAATTGTGTGCCTCAATGCAAAGTTTACCTGGGGGTACCTGGGTGCCAGTTCTGTCATAGCTATGAGGTTTCCTCTGATATTTTGCTACAGTAGTTTGTACGCCCCTCATCTGAATACTTTCAACATTTGTAACGTTACTGTGTCATTTTAGTTAAGTACAATAAGATGAGACATTACTGTAAAAAGCAAGACTTTCAGCCTCGAGGAAAAAGCAGGGTATAAGCAAAATCATTAGGCTATAAACTCTATATGCAATATGGACATAATTAGCATGATATTGCGCACTTATCTGTGGGCCAAAGCTAGGGCGCTATCAGCTAATGCTAGATCTGGGTAGCTTCACTGTGATACGGTATACCAATTCTGAGTTAATAAAAACAGACTTAAAACTAAATGTATATGTAGGAAAACTGACCTATCAGAATAAATGAACTGGGAAAAGGACTCAAAAACATCCGCCGTTCACTCCTTGTATCAATATACATGGAAACAATCCGGACCACGAGAGCAGCAGCTCTAATAATACCCTCGTCCTCCACCTGCACAGACCAAAACCTGCCTTTTTGTACCTAGCTGTTCATTTTTAGTGGGAATTTGAGAACATCAACATGGGCGTCCATTGGAAATGAATGGAACCAGCCTCAAGTGGCCATTCGAGTCTCCTTTGGGAACTTCTGAGTTGACTTCATTTATCAACCCCGGCTGTTGCGTCTGACATCACATAATGGTGATAATACAAACTGGGCCGGCTCAGCATTACTTAAGTAACAAAAGAGGTTGAATTCAAAGCAGCACGACAAAATGAAAGTAAAACAACAGGGCACAGGGTCAGCCTTAAAAAACAGAATAATTATACTCATTAGGCACGCAGGACAAGCTTAGCTGCACTGTCTCGGGGCTGTAAATAAGGCTGCCACTGTGTTCTCCCATCCAGCGCGTCCGCTGTATTCCTGTCAAACATTTACACGATGTTAACGAGGCCGAGCCGGTCCCCTGCAACGTGGAGATTGTCTCGTTCGGAGTTCAGAAACTCTTTTCAAAGAAGTTGCTAAATATGGAGAAGGTAGGAACGGATAGGAGTTCTAAAGCCCGGAGCTGCACGGCTGTTTGATGTAATTAGCTGCGAACAACAAACGCGGCGCTGCTTTGATGTCACACTGCCAGCTGCTTTCAAGAGACCAAAATCCAGAAAGTGCAGCATTCACCTCAATAAAGTTGTCTGTTTTCTGAAGCGGCTGAGCGTAAGCCGCGAGGCACAGCGTGTCAGTGTGCAGCTGATACGCTTTCCATCCCAACCAGGAAATTCACTGTTCAAGAGACGCATATCTTAGCGGCGCATGAAAAATGCAAAATATGTTAGAGGACCCTAATAGGCAGAAAAAATTGAATCATAATAATACACTTCATTACTCCATTCTCAGGACATAAAATATGCAAGGAGGCACTAATTTGTTATCAGGTTAATTATCTGTGTTTCAGAGTTGCTGAGGCATTCACTTTCCCAGATTAATGAATTATGACTCTTATTTACTCTGGCTGCCTTATTTCTCCAGAGTCAGAGTGGAGCGCAGAGCCGCTGGGGTCTGATGGAAGAGGAAAACCAAAACAGGAAACAGTTTAAAAGAGGATACCAGACAGCCTCGTGACTCACAGCTTCCCAACAAATGAACATTATGTCAGAGACGCGGCTCGCTGATGATGCAGCGTCCGAACCCCGTCAAGCCTGGACCGTGAAATCAGGTTTTTTTGAAAATGGAGCATTTATTGAACTTTGTGAGAAAAAAAGAGAAGAAATGATCTATTAATTTGCCCATCAGCATTTCGCAGTGCTAACAGTCTGACCAGCATCCGCGTTGTCTGTAGGAGTCTATAGACTGAAAAGGTAAAAACTCACGGACAAATAGACACCCAGACAGTATCTCAACGAAATCCTCCCGCTTTATATCGGGCGGGAAGTTAAAACCTCGTGGACTAAAAATGTCTGTAAGATTTCCCTGAAATATTATTTTCTGGACCTGTGTGGGGGGGCCCACAGACTCGAGACAGTCAACCAGCACAGGCTGCACCACAGGAATTAAGACAGGACTCAGGGCTCAGTCACACACAGCAACCCACTGACCACCACAGGCTGCTAGGGATAAATGTTCCCCGACCATTGTGCAAGTGGCTGCTGGAGGTTGTTTGCTGACTGGCCACAAAGAGGTATACGGTGCACTTGTTTTGATCACTAGTAGATTACCCCGGTCACTCGTAGTTTGCATGGAAGATACCATCTGCAAAAGCTCTTTCCAAATACTCGCTGAATGGTAGTTAAATTGTGAAAAGTGCAACACAAACCAAAAACTGAGGCAGTTGACCATCAGAGCAAAAGCCACCGAAACGGAAAGTTGTGAAAAAAATGTTCAGAATTGCCTGAGAATTCAATCTCAGTGTCAGCAGCAATCTTTTTACCAAAGGTTTATCAAAAAATAGCCGTTAACTGGTGTCGGAGTTTCTGATACAATAGTCCTTTATTCTGCAGCTGTCACACCTCACCGTGTGAAGTTTCCATCCTACAGGATTTCACCATTTTCTGACACTGAAGGTGAAAAAGTATGAGAGCAAGTCACAAATAATATTGAAATATAATTTTAATGCTTTCTGGAAGGAAATAACTGTTAGCTAATGCATAATTAATGCCATACAGGGCAAGGCGCACCACTACCTGTCACAGTCTTTTCATTTTATAGAGGCTGAAGTGAACTGAGCATCTGCCTGACCGGCGACAAAGGCTCTCAATATTGAAAGGAATATTCATGTATTTCAAGTGTTTTTGCACTTGAAGCCTTTCCTTCTCTTTGTGTGCATGTGGAGCTTAACCAGAATCACCACGTGTGGGCCCTAAAAAAGCACCAAATCTTCTGTCCAACATGTTTTTCATAGAAAGTCCCTATTCTGCAGTAACAGCGAGTCAAGCCCACGCCTGCTTACCATTCATGTTGCCCAGGTGGAAATATCCGTCGACCAGCGAGGCCCCGTTGTTGAAGTGTTGGGTCATGTGATCCAACCAGTTGGCCTCCACCCCTTTGACCCCTTCATCGCAATTCTGAACTCGCAGAGGCACCTTGACAGTGTAGTACTTCACCTGGCCCTCCCGGACCCGCGGGTGGTTGTACAAAGCCAGCAGATCGACCCCTGTTTAGGCGAGACGCAAAATAAAACCAGTCACTGTTTCATTGCCTTTAACTCAGAAAGGTTTATGACACTACAAATGTAGCCTCTATGGAAGCCCCACAATTTACTGTATTATTATTGAATACAGTGCTGTATGTTGGCTGCAATCCAAAGTGTACTTTGGCACTGTCTGTAGGAGGACTCTCCTGAAGTTCTCCAAAATCTCTGCATAAACAGCAAAGGAATACCTACAGCATTCAGCCATAAAACGATACTGAAATGAGCTATTTCTTCTCAGCCTTTAATGATTACTTTGAGAAATCTTTATTTCCTGAGACTTCACAACACTCAGAACAACACAGTTAAAACAAATTGGAAGTACATTTATTTCCTGTGAGAAAATCCACCAAGAGAACTGAGCCAATGCGTGGACAGGCAACAAGCTTCTTGGCCCAGTGTTCAGGGTCCGCAGCCATCAGCAGCAAATTACAATTTGTGTGTTTTCATGTTTTCCAGCAAGTTTTTTTTTCATTTCCTGGGAAAAAAAATGTGCCACTGGAAAGATGAAATTTCTCCACATAAAGCTGGATATGACTAAATAAACAGTTCAGTAAAGTGGAGCGTTTGCATTGGACTTTGAAAAGGTGAAATACAAAAGCAGTTTTAAGTAAATGGGCCAGAACTGAAATGGAATTTAGTGTATTAACATGAACACGTTGATGCAAAGAGTAAAGACTTCTCAACAAATTAGACCCTGACCTGCTAGCTTTTATTTTTCTGATTTCATTTTTTACGGGGTTTTTTGCTACTTTTGTCTAACAGCCAAGATTACATCCTTAAGCGTCTCTTAAGTGGAGTTTATATCCATCCATCCATCCATTTGCTTCCGCTTATCCTTTTCAGGGTCGCGGGGGGGCTGGAGCCTATCCCAGCTGACACAGGGCGAGAGGCGGGGTACACCCTGGACAGGTCGCCAGGGCCAACACAGATAGACAGACAACCATTCACGCTATGGGCAATTTAGATTAGCCAATTAACCTAACCCCAGTACATGCATGTCTTTGGACTGTGGGAGGAAACCGGAGTACCCGGAGGAAACCCACGCAGACACGGGGAGAACATGCAAACTCCACACAGTGAGGGATGCCGGGCCAAGGTGGAATCGAACCCGGGCCTTCCAGATGGTTTTCAAACTGTGAGACAGCAGTGCTAACCACTGCACCACCGTGCTGCCCGGAGCTTATATAAAAGAAAGAAATAAAGTTGCATTAATTTTGTGGTGGCCAAGAAGTTTTTAAGGATGCAATATGTAACTTATGTAAAAGTAGCATTTTTTAAGACTTTTTAAAAACGTGTGTGTTGCTGTCTGCATTATTTGAGTTTGGGTGGTGTCTTGCAAACCTCTTCTAATACATTTGCATGCAAAACAGTGTGGTAAAAAATGTAAACATTACCATACCTGGAACAAAAGTTCCACCTGGCAGGTGCAAAAGAGACGAGAAATGAGAAAGCAACACAAGAAGAGATTCACGATGCCTCAAGCTGGACTCACAAACATGCTGGAAATCTTTTCCAAGGATGCTGCCTCTCCAAAAACAAACGTGAGTCGAATCAAACAAACAATTTAATCACTTTATCTCCCCCCCCCCCTTTGTTTTTTTTATGTTTTCCAAAAGTGATGCAACTGTGCTGATGCAGACTTTGAAAGGGAGTGTTTCATTGTAACCAAGTTAATTCATAGTATAACCTTGAATAATGCATTAAAAGCTCTGCAGCTAGCTGTTGTTTACATCAAGCAGAAATATGCATAATGCAGTGGCCCTCCGGAGAGAGAAACAGGCTTGGAAATTTGCCCACAGTATGTATGTCGCTGCTCCTTGCTCATATCGTACTAAATCAAAGTGTAAAGAGTCTTATTTGTTGTGATGTGTGTGAGTGAAATATTTGCGCTGCTTAGCTTTGAAAAAACAAAACGTGAGATGTGAGTGGGGTTCGAATTGGGCCAAAAGCAATTCAAATCTAGCCTGGTAACATTTTCCCCTCTCTTTTTCCAATGCAAATATCACGCTGTCATTCCCCAAGTGAACCAGATGGATGAGCAGAATGTGCGGCAGTGCCACCCACCCCAACCACACGCATGCACACACACTTAGGGTGGGAGGACGGCGGTAGGGGGGAGTCATGGCTCAGATCCTTTGGTTCTTCTGTCCGTCCATCCGTCGGCAGACACCCAGGAAGAATGAATAATTTATAGCCATTTCTTGTCTGGCTCCTCTGACCGATCTGACAGCTGGTCACCAAATTCCATAAATCTTGTCGTTTGTCACTCCTGAGAAAAGTCAGATCAGCAGCGAGGCACTCACACAGCCTCCCCCCGTGTTACCCACGCGACAACGAGGACAATATGGCAAACAAATCTTGGACAACATCTGACCACAAAGTGACTTCCCGTTCAACGTGCCTCTGATTTGCCAAAACGGCACATTTGTGGAGGGCCGAATGTTATTAACTGGTTTACACTTTCTGTGCACAAGCCTGAGACGATGTATGACTGCAGTCTGCCCCATGAATACTTCCTGTATCTCTGTGAGCTCCAGGCGGGTCATGAACATGACTGGATTTGAAAAATTCTGTCATATAACTTTAGTGATTTAAAATGGCTTTGGGTTACAGCTCTAAATGTTTTTAACCACAGTGTAATTAGATAACTACCATTAAAACCATATTCAACACAGATTACTCCATTTCTACTGATGGGACTTTTCTAGAAAGTAGTTACATGTGTCATTTATAACAGCTTGACATAATATAACAGCCAGTAGCAAGAAACATGCTGCATGGCTTCTGTCTGTCTCACAATATTAGCCATTTTCTGTGTAACAACTGCAGGTTGTTAATGTATTATAGTTTATTACAGTCTAAGTATGCTACAATTATGGCTTCAAGGCTACCATAATTCAGGCAGAAGGGTAGGGAGCTCATTTTCTGAGCCTCTGAGAGGCTTTTTAAGCAATGTTCTGCTCACTGCAAATATACAGAAACCACACAGGATTAAATGCCTCACCTATTCAGCAGGACATGGCAGGGAGGAAAGTAGCAGGATATAAGATGGGAACACTGGGTGCAGATGCCCAGTAGATCAGATTGGAACCCAGGCTTTCATCTGGCATTGTGGGCTTCTCAGCAATAATTATGAGGAGACCTGTGGCACTTTGAGCCCATTGCAAAGCATTCAAAGCATCATTGTTGCACGAGGTTTTTAGTTGAACTGTTTTATGTCCGATGGGCTGTGATTGCCTAGTTGCACTGCTGCGGTGCATCATAAAGAATATGAAAGTGGCTCATTTTACGACCGGCCACACTGCAGGACCAGCAGCCTGAAATGTAGACTTATACACTTCCTTTTGTTTAACTAATCGATCAGATCTTTTCAGAATAAAGGATTAAATGGAAGCATCACAGTAGCAGATGGTAATTAATGCACCGCATGTCACATTCTCCATGAGACAAACCACTTTCATGTGCAATTCTTGATATATAACACTGAAAATCTTTGCAATTTTCCTTGCACAAGCTGCAGAGCAGCAGTTACTTTATTAAGGAAGGGTTAAGTCATCGTTAAGAAACTCTAACCAACATCAATCTCTAAAACTATTCTCTTGCCAAGTTCCTCCTGAAGCCAGCAGGACCCCGTCAGAGCCACTGGCCTGTAAACGACACATTAAAACAATAGTAGCACAACCATTTGCTTTTTGGGTTCATGCCAAGAACAAGGCTTTAAAGGCAGAAAAGTCACCTCATGGGGAAATAAATGGACTTTTTTTTAATGTTTCATTCTCTTACTGTGGCACTTTTTCTGCTGTTGGGCAGTAAAACATTACTTAATATCCAATAAACTGTCTCTGAAACCCACAGATCCAGGGAGTATGACTGAGAACCCAATCACACGAATTCATTACATCAACAGGAAACAATTAAACCTTTCAGAATAAAGTTTATTAAATAGCAGCAGCTAACCTGTTGTTGCTGCCGCTCACAGGGCCAGCTAACATGAAAATGAGCGCATGAATGTGGCTGGTAGTTTGAAAGCACGCCGCTTCAAAGGCTTATCGGATGGAAGGTCCACAGTCCAAATAACGAGGTTGGCGGCAGCAGCACTGGCGTGATCTTAGCAGTGTGGCTTTCCAACGCCACATGTCATCATTAAATCTGAAAAGCTGGACACTGATCCCATCAGAGCAGCGATAATGCCGACCTCAGCGATGTAAACCGAGAAAGACTCCTTCTGCACACATAATTCTGGGGATTTCAGGCTGAGTCTGAATTACATCTCGTAAGCACGTTGAATTAAAGTGTCGCGTACGCATTTGTAGTTTTATTAAACTTGGATATCTCAGACATTAACAGATAACAGATTCCACCCATCAGGGGCATTTTAGTTCAAATGAATCACAGCCACGCGCTGCTATTCTGCCTTTATCTCCTACAAAATCCCTGTCAGCACTTCTGATTTGCATTGGTTGGTTTTGTGTTTTTCCAAATTCGTTCCATGTGCAGAGGTCACTGAGACAAATGAGGAACCAGGACAGTGACAGCTACTAGAAACCTTTGGCAAAGCTGCAAAGAGTCATTATGCAACTTTTGCTTTGTGTCAGCATTTAATTGTTCCATATTTAACCAAAGCTACTGTAAATAACTACTTGAAGGGCCGATGCACATTTGGTGTAGCTTCTATGGACGAGACAAACTACAACTGGCATTTGATGCCCAACAAACTGCTGCATCCAGACGTAACTTTCATGAGCTGCAGTTACAGTTACAGAGCTCCAGATTCAGCTCTCACCACCACGATACACTTTCCATTTGCTCGTCCTCTAAAGCTTCCAAGCGTTTCAGTCTTCAAACTTAAAGGCTCAGTTTCTACCCAGAGCTCCGGTCTCAGGGAGGGTGTTCCTTTTTCAAACATAATCCGCAGACGTTTGCCAGCTTCACTGCCAGCACTTGCACAGCGTTCACCCTGAGATCTGAGGATTAGCGTGGACAAGCCAGCAGTAGCAGAGACTCTTGGGCCTCCTCAGCAAGCTGGGCATTAGTAAAGAGGGACAAGGCAGCTTGGCAGGCTCCCCTAACACCCCGTCTGGCTGCTACGCCGGCGCTGCTGGCGTTGCCGCGGAGATTCAGGGCGATGAAGGTGGGGATAGAGAGAGCTGTGAAGCTGAGGGAGGTAGAGGACGAGGGAGTGGGGGATTATCTCACTGCAAAACGCACTGCAGGGAGGCCCAGATGGACCAGTGGGCTGTGGTCTGCTGCGATGCCAAGCGTGTGTTACTACACACATGCACAGATAAAAATACATGCAGACAAAAGCTAAATTATCCATACCAGTGAGTACATTTATTATTCAACACCTCCTATTAGGTGCTTTGAACCTAAACATGCTGCACACTGTACATACAGAGACGCTGTATATGCAAGTTAGCACTCCCACTGGGACGTGTGTCTAATGCACAGTGTGCACATTGCACTGGCACATATCATAAATAGGTTCTGTGGAAGGATGGGAGGGGGGTGAGAGTGGTGGGTGTCTCAATCTGTTAATCTGAAATGTTCAAATAAAGCAGAAACTATAAATGTCTGTGCTGACTTCAACACTGTTCCCACAGAAAAAGAAGGGCTCGTGCTGTAGCTGCAGCTCCGTCTCGCTCGCTTTCTGGAAAGACAGAAATTGAGTCATGCAATGTGCAGCTCCCAGAAAGAAGACAAAAAAAAGAAGAAACTGTTGTGGTGAATTTTACAGACTCTCCGCTCCATCAGTTAAGTGTGAGCAGGAATTTGTATGCACCGCAGCCACAAGACGATTCTTTTTGTGTAACAGATAGGGAGGATTATATCCCAAGGCAGCACATTGTTGTGTAACATTGAGGCAATCACAGGAAATGACACCTCTGCAGTTGCCAAGTGTTTCAGGAGGGCTATACAACACAATGCTATACCAAAAGGTATGGCTTCAGATGAAACATGAAGTCACACAGACGTGTAGGCACACATTAGCCCGAGATTATAAACCATGTGACATAAGAAGCTTCAGCTTAGTCAATCGCAGTCACAGCAGGATTCAACCCCTGACTAATAATGCTGCGCTGGCATTCGATTGTAGTTTGATTAAAGGGGAACTGTTATGAATTCATTATGCATTCATGCATTTTCTGCTATTTTTATACTGTTACAGTGGTGCATGCTCATATTAAACTAGCTCAAGAATGTAAAAGTAATCCCTGTGAGGTCATGCAGGCTTCAGACTGCTGTAAACGCACAGCGAGTGGACATCCCTGATACGGTCACCTCAGGTGCACTCCTCTGACTGTGTGCATACAAGCCCCGCCCACCAGCTGTTTTGCATCTGTCCAGAAGAAGGTTGGCTTGAAGAGAGGGGTGAGGGAGCTTAAAGGGCTTGTTTCAGACAGAGGCTGAGCCGTTTTCTTTAGTGGCTTTTTAAAAATATGATGGGCTGCACCAAGGACCACTATAAGATAAACGAGGATTATTTTGAACTGCTGATCATGCAAAGCTAATGAAGTAAATTCCAATAATATAGAGCTGGAAATGACTATAATAATCCCCCCCCGTAAGGAGGGAACAGATGTAAACGGGAAGCCCCACAGCTCTGCAGTTTTATCCAATCATTTAGAAGTGATAAATATCATTCATGCAGCATTTGCAATGGGAAGTGAGCCATAGTGAACTAGCCTGGGTTACATCAACATCCGCTCCATGATTGTGTAGCAGCTACGGCTTTTCACAGATTGAAGTTTTGACCTTTAATTGTCTTAATTATCATTCCCTCATTAGGCCTTTTCTGTGTAATTTGTAAGGATAGCTGTGCGGTGGGTCTTGTGTCATTTGGACTTAAGAGTCTTGTCAAGTGTGAAAGCTTTGTGAAGTTTTGGAATTTTGACCTTTAATTATTGCTCCCCCAGCGGACCAATTAGTCCTATTTAGTTTAAGGGGTCTACTCACACAAACAACAAAACTGTTTCTGTATTCAATTTACTGAAATAATGTGCAGCCATGCTGAGGCTTTTGGTTTTATATGCCAAGGCGTCGTGAATATCACATTTTTAAAATGCTGCGTCCTCATTATTAAACCATTAAAACCTTATATGCATTTCTTTGAAATGAGGTCTTTGTAATGGTTTTTCTTTAAAATAGGGCTACAGTTTAAGCGACCCAGCGACCTCTGAAATTAGTCTCTTAATCTGAGTCTAAAATGAGTTGTGTCGATGCATTCTGGATAGAAGAGCATGCTGATCTTCTGATGGAGGGCGACATTAAGAACTGGTTGGCAGGGAATGTACTCCCGCATGCCTGTTTTCCCAAAGTGTTCTTGTCATGTGATGAGTTATATTCCCAGTTTGTCAAATGCCCCCTGACTCTCGTTCAGGTGCTCTTTGGCAATGCCTTGCTGCTTTGCTGCGTTAAGTGTGGCGATACTGGCTGCCGAAAGATAACTGTCACGTTTCAAAAACCTGCAAAGTCCACTTTAGCAAGTTGGCAGGATGCAGTGGCATAATGTGCAGATTTGGAGTTTATTTTGGGGTTTTTTCACACACTTTTTACATTTGCTTTCCCGTACTTCCTGGACTTACAAGGCACTAACACGCTGGGTTGGTTGGGTGTAAACTAACTGCTCAGGTTTAGGAAAAAAAAAGTTAAACGGTAACCCTGCATTTTTAACAATAATAAACAGAGAGTAACAGACTCATCTGCCTATAAGCTGCCACCAAAGATCACATTAATGCATAAATGAGAGACGATGCATTGATGGAAGAACAGGCTGTGGAGGGTTCAATATTTAGCGTTCTGCTGCCAGAACAACTCACTAGTTGAGAAAAAGGGACCATCTTTGCATCTGTGAGTAAAACAAGAGAAGGTTTCAGATTTTCTGTCCGCACTCTTCCCCCACATTCGTTTATTTTTCACAGCTCTGAAATCCTCATTTACATGATTTTCCCGCAACACGTCTTTTTCCTCTTACTTTGAGCGCATGGCGGTAACCATGGAGAACACTTACCATCACCTCTCCGCAGTCGGTATCTTGGCCTCTCCTTTGTCTCTGTGCTGCTGTCTTTGTTGTTATTGTGAGACGGTGACTCGTCCTCTGTCAGTGCCTCACTTTGTACTGACACAGGAGACCCTGCAGGTGACACCTCCTCGACCCCAGGCCCCGATTCATTCCCAGCGTTCTCGCTTTGCTTCTTCTCGCCGCTCGGTTCTTCTTCCCCAGCCTTGCACGACGCTTCGTCCTTCCCCTCTTTTCCCACCACATCACCTTCAGCCTGAGGTTCTGCATGGTTTGTGGGGCTTGAGGGGTTTGAGGGGCTGCAGCTGCCCAGGGAATCAAGCACAGAGCAGGGGCTGGAGTGCAGGGACAAAGAGGGGGTGTCTGGTTCTCTGATCCTGGTGCACGGGGCTCCGTATGGTTCCTGGACAAATCCTATGAACATCACTCCTTGGTCAGCAGCATCCTGTATCTGCTGTTGGGAGCAAGAAAAATGAGGAAAAAATTAAATGATGACAAAAAAAATGTTAATTAGTATTCTGCTATTTTTTTTTGTTTAATTCAAGCAATGCAGAAAATGAATCAGATGCTGATTTATGTCAGTTGTTATTAAATCAGTAACATAACATAACATTCATAAAGAATATCCTGGTGGTACCCAATCTGCATATTTCAGGTCATATCTAATCTACCAATGACCATGTCGATAAACAGCTTATATGGAGAGCCAAAGACGAAAAGCATTTGCCAAAATGAAATCTTGAAACCATCAGTTTCTGAGGAAGCTAGAAAGAAAGCCTGTAAAAAAGTCCCACGAGGCTGAGTCAGCAGGTTCCCTATCCTAACATCTAACATGCAAGATGAAGATGTCCACTGGTAATTTCATTTGGACAGTTTTCAAGCTAAAAGATTTGTCAATCAATCAATAAAGTTATCTGCAGACTAATTAATGGTAAATTCTTCTTCTTTTTTTTTGCAGCCCTTGGAAATCTTGAAGGTAGTTTTGTCTCTAGAGTGATCAGTAAAAAAAATTAAGAACAAGCAGAACCCAAAACAATATTTCCCAAGATAATTCAGACTGAATCTGAACTTTCAGTTCTTTCAGATAACTTGAAATGAAAGTTTTTTCTTCTCTCTAGAGTTTCCAGAGTCCTCTGCATCTGTTAGATTTTTGCTTTTCCTCCTCCATCACTTCTCGTCAGCTTCTCCAATCACAGTTCTGATCAGATTGGAGTGGCCACAACCCCGCTGTCAGACCTGGGCCCCATCCCACATCCAGAACCGCATTGTTGTTGTTGTCGTCTGGCCTTTTATGTCAATACTGGGGTTCCGCTACAGAGTGAGATTGAAACGTTAACTGTCAGGGAATGTTAATGATGCCATTCTAACATTTCTGCCCCGTTCCACCAACCAATCCCCTCTGCACACCGAGGCAGCCCCCGTCTCTATCCCGAGAAACATTGAGGGAAGAAAATAAAAATCAAATTGCAGGTTATTCACTATGAAATTAAATTGGAAAACAGTCACATTGTTTCCAGCCATATTGTTTAATATCAGTTGAATGCTCTCTGGGTGCTTCCACATCATATTCCCCACACCAATATGTTGAAATGGAATTGCTGAGATAAAAAGGCAGCAACTGGTGTATCTCATTTAATGGTAATGCAGGCAGTCAGAGAGAGAAATGAATGCTCTGACTGTCTAATGTTGGTGCAGTTGATAGAACAGTAGATTCAAACCGCAGGCTGTAATTATTGAATTTATTTTTGGTACCATTAATATTGTTATCACCATCATTTCATTAAAGCCCTTGCTTGAGAATGTCGAACCATTCAGATAAGATTTCTTTCTCAAGAGACATTTTGACAATAGACCACGAGCACCAGGACTTTTGTCAAGATGCAGATAACCACAAAGATAAATGACAAAATGAGAGTCACAAAAAGTTTAGACACACGACAGCAGCAGAGCGAAGCAACATATTCACAAATAATGTCACATCTTTCAGAAAGAAAGAAAGAAAGAAAGAAAAACTGGAAATAAGTAATTACGAGTCACCAGAAAACCTAAACTGCAGAAATCTGCTTGTCCTGCATCCTTATATCGAGCATTTGCAGCTTTCCTCTGTTTTGTATTTATTTAAATTAAATATAAAGATACCAGATGCGAGCCACATTTTGATTAAACAAATATTTTTCTGCTGTTATCTTTTTGGGGTTTGTTATAATGTTGGTTCTTGTCTATCTTCACAGTTGCAGTTCATTTCACTTCTTATTTTGATAATGACTTTTTTGTGTGTCTCTGTTGATTTACTT
>VUQK01029684.1:12483-27036 GCA_015106715.1 Bujurquina vittata | reverse complement strand
TTATAAAACTTATTTCTGCTTTATTTGTCTTTTTTTTTTTTTTTTTTTTTTACACAGTTTAAGGTCGTTAGTGTGCAGCTGTCTGAAGAGCAAAGCGGTGTGATTGGTGCGGGCATCAACGCCACAGATCCCCATCAACATCACCTGAGATCTGCTTATGTTAAAGCTAAAGTTCCCATTCGTATCATGCGCCTATGATTTCGAGCTTAAACCTTCATGTGAGCGCCCAGGTCCTCGTGACCAATCACCACGTCTCCTCCCTCGGCCCAGCGTCTACATGTGTGCCTTCTGGTGTCCAGCGTGATCGGAGACCCACACTCAAAACTCCTTTACTGTTGCCTTTGAACGCAGAACCTCGGACAGCACAAAATATTACAATCTCACAGCTGTAATGTGTGAAAAAAAAGGGGGAAAACATTCAATATTTCTTGGCTAAAATGGACAAACTGTCCTTAAAAATGCTTTAAAAAAAAAAAGAAAAAGCAGACATCTGCAGAACCTCTGTGGCGGCTTCTATTTTTTTCTATTATCATTCCAACTTCTCATCCATTTTCCTTTTGGGAAAGCTGGACTTCCACGATCAGGACATTACGTGCTCAATTTGTGACTGAATGGCAGCTCTCGCGGTGCTGCTCCTTCTTTTCCCGTTTGGGACTAAAACTCAGAACAGCTGGAACGATCATTTTTCTTCACACATTTGCGTGTGTACTGTGTGGCTGCCTGTAAACAGTCCAACTTTCTCTCCTCAGCATCATTGTAAGACATTCCCAAAGACGAAGCCACTTCACACAAGTTCAGTCCGGCTTGAATTTTTTTCCAGTTTTCCAATTTCTGTTCCACTGTTTTAAACTTTTCACTTGTAAAAGAAAATGAAAAGGTCAATTTTTAATTTAGTTGAGTTAAGTGACACAGGTAGACTGCAGAAGCATTTGGCTCCTCTGAATCAGCGCCGCCTCTGACAATGTGGAAGAAAAAAAAGACACAAAAGCACTCTTGTTGGCAGTTATGTTGTGTGTTTGTATTGAAATACGCCTCTGTATCTACACCGCAGTGACTATTGTAGAAGTCTTCCACGTGTCCTTGACGTTTCTCCTGCAAGCATGTAAACTGTGGGGCTTGTACAATAGACCGCTTTGTTCTCGGTGGGATTCCTACACGCAGCTGGTCCACCCGTTTGACAAAGGGCGTGTTAAAACGCTGCGATTGTGTGCAGGACAAATAAAAGTGCGCACAGATAATCAGCAGCTTCGGAGCGAAAGCTTCACCCGGGACCAGATAAAAGTGTGGGAACCCCGATCTGCTCTCAGCAACGCCGGGTTTGCCATCGCTCAAACTCAGCGCCAGGTTCACTTTAAAGAAAGAAAAGAAAAAGGGTGAACGTGGTGCTGAGGGTTTAACTTCGATCTATTATCTGTCACAGCATGGCTCATGCACTTATATAGAGGCCTGCTTCTTCTCAGTGATAAGAACTGCTTATTTGTGTATCTTAATTTATATTGGACGCTCTGTGTGTTGCTGGGTTTGTTATCTTCTTTTCTTCTCTGTTACAAACAAAAGACAATGGTTTATTGTTGTTATCACAGAACATAAATCAGACACATTTCAGTTAGCCTTCGATTTAAAAAAAAGGAATAAAAAGTTTTATAAATTCACGTCAGTCTCCTCTGCTTATTTATTTGTTTAGCGTTTGGGATAGATGCTTGGATTCATGATACTCACATCTGAACGCACCGTCTCCACGTGGCAACCGAATTCATTCTGTTTGGAATAAAACTGTAAGTTTGAGCTGGTGTCTGACACAAATTTGATTTTCATCTGCTGTTTAAGGACGCGACAGTAAATATGTGTCCAGCAGGTGGCGCACTTGAATTAGATTTCAAGGATCAGTTAATACAGTTAAAAACGAAACTAAGAACACTAGGAACTAACTAATACTGAAACTAGTAAAAGCCGGAACTGAAAGTGAACATTTTTAAAAGAAAAAAAGAAAATAATGTGAGCAAATGTGCTCTGAAAATGAACTAAAACTAAACTGAATTGAAACAAAACTACAAGGATTTTGGTTCTTAGTGTTTAACTGGGTCCATGTTCACGTCCTGGACCAGCAGGGAGGAGTCGGGCCTTCTAAAATACATGAAAAGGCCCGTGTTTTATGGACGTTTTATCTTTTGGACTCTCCATATTTGCAAAACCACAGGTGCTACTCAGTGTGATAGATAGATAGATGAAGAGTGACCCCTGCTGGTCTTTACAGAGAATGCAGTTTTAGGTTACACTAAATATTTGCTGTCATTTACAGTCTCATCAGTAGCTGATGAAGTATTCTACATGCTTTATGTAGTACAAGTAGGAGTACCACACGTAAAACCTTTGAACCTTTGACTTGATCTAAAAAAATGTCTGTATTTACTTGCAATTTGTTCATGTTTGAAATCAATTTAAAAAAAGTGTTAAAAAAAAACAAGCAAGCAACAGAAACAGAAACTGAATTTGAAATGTGAAGACACGTCTTAAACTGTGCAGCGACTGCTCTGGCCTCGGCTCACTCGATTCCCGCTCACAGAAAAGAGTTTATTTAGTTTATGGACTCAAATACTTGTCTCTAGTTTCTATGATTACTACACGATATTTATTCTTATACATTTTAGTCCTCATAATGTCCAAAAAAGCTGATGCAAGAGCGTATGCAGCAGTCGGTGTGCAGCGTTCCTCATTTTCTCAGTGAAATCCCCTCAGAGGAAACCCCCGACAGTCAGATGATCCCGATGAGCAGAAACTTGACTTTAACGGCAAAAAACGCCAGCAGAATACAAGGGAACGAGAGGGACAGGACACACGTAAGCCAACAATTTAATGACGTGAAGTGGAAGTGCAGGACAGTAAATTCCCCCAGCAGCTTCAGGAGCACTTTTTTCCAGCCACATGCTTTACCAACAATCATCCTCAGTTCTTATTAATCTGAAAAGTGGAGCGGGTGTCTGTCTCCTGCATCCAAACTGGGATCGAGTCCACAGGAGAGCGGTCGGGTCGCTGAAGGCTCTGCCTCCCGCTCTACATTCAGAAAGGAAGCCTGCAGGGAACAAAGTGCTCCACTGGGACAATGAGCTCTTTAAGATAGGATGGGGTCCAGTTATTGAAGACCTTGCACGTAAGGAGAAAGATTTCAAATTCAATTTCTGACTCAACAGGAAGCCAGTAAAGGGAAACCTTTATGGGAGAAATATGGTCTTTTCCCAGCCCGTTGGTGCTCTAACTGCAGCCTTTTGGATTCAGTGAAGGCCTTTGAGGGAACCTTTAGAACAGCCAGATAACAAAAGATCACAATGTTACAATTGAAGCAGCAAAAACCGCTTTTTCGCTGTCACTGAGACATGTTTCATCATTGTGCTGATGACAGAAAGCAGTTTTGAATGTTTCCAGTGTCACTGGAGGCCAGACGCCATGTTTCTATACGTCCAAATACAATAATCTAGAAGTTCTCTGAATTCAATCAAGACCCACTCGGTCCCGGATGCTTAAGCACCTGATTGGATGTCCTGGAGGAGTTGAGACCGGAAATGAGGGTAAACTTGAAAATGTACTCAACTCGTCCTATTTGCTATTAAAGGCTCGGCTCTGTGATCTGTGGCTGTCAGCTCCATCGTCACGCCGTGACTCCCGGCCAAATGAACCCGAGCCAGTTATTGAACAGATTCCAATGACTCAACAACTTGTACGAGATTACGCTCTTTCCCGTTCCTGCCAAGTTTCTGCATCAGCGCTGACCTCGGACTGCAGGGTCACTCGTCCTCCAATCTGTTGCTGCTCGCCGTCTTGCCACACACTTGGCAGTCGGCCTACTGAGCAAACACTGTTCGGTTTATTTTATGGCCTACTTCTCAGAAGAGGTGAAAAATGCTGAATGGGTTACTGATGTGTCGTATAACGGAGATGGGAGGAAGGAACGAGGTGATGAAGAAATGCAGGACGATTACTGAAAGTAATCGCAGGGATCGTGTGAGGATAACGGGAAGCGTTTCTTCTGCCGCTGCTCAAAGTCTTTTTTCATTTGGAAAAAAAGTAAAGTTCAATGTTAGATTGCATTTTATTGCATGAACTGGGGGCTGCGCATAGCATGAAATTATCTTCAGCCTGTCAAGATGTTTCTTTTGCGTTGACGTGCTAGCAGAGTGTGTGCAGCATGGACGGAGGTCATGTCGAAACAGATTAATTTGCTTGTTATTTTTTTGAGAGTCAGGTCATAAAGTAGACCCACCCTGAAGCATTCGTCATCCATTTTTTTTCCCCATAACGAAGTTCATATTTTTACAAAATGAACACTCTGCAGTATTTAACACTACGTGACACCACACAGACCACAGACTCATTAAATTTACTGAAGTAACAGATTAAGAGAGCAGAGAGCTCCTTTTCTTCTAGACGTCTGCATAAGGCCGCTTCTTTTATTTTTGCAACCAGGAGCATTGCTGCTTTAGAAAGAATCCACTTCCCAAATATGCTTGCATTGGTTTCACTTTTTGGAAATCAGATTATTTGGTTATTCCTATCAATGCAGTCTAAGAACCCGGGTATCTTCCAAGTAGAGTTGGTCTCAGGTTTATGCTTGCTGTACAATGTTCTCAGATCAGACTGATAGCATTGCTACCTCAGAACTAACATCCATCCATCCATCCCTTCATCTCCATACTCTCTGCATGTCTGAGACTTGTTCTTTTAATCAGTACGCACAGTTTATGACCGTTGCTAATACCCGGCTGGAAACCCTTTGCCTTCAGAACAACCTTAATTCTTGAAGGTAAAGATTCTGCAAGGAGCTACAAAACGTTCGAGAGAGTTTGATGGTCCAGTCCAATGACTCTCACACAGGGCAGGTCGTGTGGGGCAGATTTTGCAACTGGATATTTCAGTGAAACCTGGAGTCATTGGGCAGGAGCGCGATATCCTGCTGCTGGAATTCCCTGGGAGTGCTGACCAATCGCTGCCCTGAAGCATCACTGCTGACGTCTAACAGAGAGGGTGAGTGTCCGAGGGGGCCCTGCAGGGATGTTACCCTGTCATCTGTGCAACCCACTGAACAAGAACACACACACGAGTACACAAAGCTGATAAGGCCTCACGTCTGATGCTGCTACTTGTGCACATGTCATTGCGCAACTTTAGCTCATTCACTCTTTTCATCACTCTGGCTCATTTTCTAAAGTTTTCTAATTTGCATATCCAGTAAAACTGACCCATTGATGAATGCTTTTGTTCTTTTTTTTATTGTTGTTTGTGTCTCTAGGCACAATTTTGTGTCAGTTTGTGTCTTTGCAGGACTTCATTTAATCATGCCACGCAAAAACTTTGCTTTGTGTTTAGTGTGGAGACACCACAGCTCTCGGGTGTTAAGAACTAGCTGGTTTTTTGGTTTTTTAAAGTTCCAGTATCTTTTTGTGCACCCTGCACAAATGTAGCATTACCACATATTTGGTGTGGTGTCCTTTTTGCTCCGTTTTGGCCTCCACCAACTCCTAAGAACGCGATCCAGAGCCCTCGCTGCTAAATATTTCACCAGCTGGTCTGTCTCTGGCTGCTGTTTGGATCTTTGTGGTAGTCCAAGGGGGGGTTGTCGTAGCTGGAAATAAGAAAAAAAGACAAACATATGGTTATGCATACAATGCACTGCAGAGCAAGGATAATATGTTGTCATATCTTGTCATCTTTCAAACCTTTAAACAGGCTGCAGGTTTTTATCTCAACAAACCAAACAAATTCAATTCAGTCAAATGTTATTGCAGTTTTATTTATATAGCGCCAAATCACAGTCACGTCGAGGTGCTTTATGTATGTAAGACCCTACACTAACACAGAAAACACCTACAACAATAACGGCCCGTGTGAGCAAGCACTTGGTGACAGCGGGGAGCAAAAACTCCCTTTTAACAGGAAGAAACGTCAGGCTCAGGGAGGGCAGCCATCTCCCGTGACCGTGACAAAACTAGCAGCAAGTAAATGCACCTTGAATCTATCATATCATCTTAAATCCGCACCTTTTGTTTCCAAAGCAGACCAAAGGGCCGGCCAAAAACCTTCAAGGCACGTCAGAGTTGTGTCATTGCCCGGCTCAAGGCCGTGACAAATGAGTGGGGAGACGCATGTAAAGCTCAAAACACCAGTTTATTTTGCTCCCCAACATGAAGTCTCCCCGGCTAAACCCACAAATAAACTGAAAACATCGTGCTGCTTGAAGGTAGTGCGGACAGGAGAGCAGCACTCCGGCGCTGAGACAGCAGCTCTTAAATGCTCCAGGCCAGGTGCTCCCCATTGCACTGACGAGCTCCACCCACCAGGAACCTGCGAGACACAAACAGCCAAACGAGCAACAGCAGGCCCTAGCCAAGGCAGCGGGTGTCACATCTGCACAGAGCCAAAGGGCAGACAAAAGGAACATCATATATAAACCACAGTAAAATGCTTTTATGGATGTAAAATAGCTTTCATATTTCAAACTGTTAGATAAGAGCGGTGCACAAAAACCCCCCTGGGACACAGACACGAAGTACACCTCTGCGTGGCTGTGAGGTAATTATTTCTGCAGATTAGGCTGCTGAAAACAAGAATCTTCAAACGGTCCAGTGCTGGCAGAACACACAGAGTAAATCATTGTCTCAAAGGAGAATTACTAAGAGCACAATCAGACAAACAATCCTGTTTTTGTAAAGATTGAGTTATGTAAAGTGTTTTTTTTGCTTGGTAGAGGTATAAAAAAGTACTTGCATGTTGCACCTGTACATAACTGTACAGGTGCAACATGCAAACACACACATATCTGCTTATTCGTGCTAAGCAGCTATGAAAATACAAACCCGGGCAGCACAGGGGTGCAGTGGTGCGCACTGTTGTCTCACTGCAAGAAGGTCCTGGGTTTGATTCTGCTTCTGCCAGGAGCGTCCTGTGTGGAGTTTGTGCGTTTTCTCCGAGTACTCTGGTTTTCTTCCCACAGTCCACAGACATGCAGCCAGTGGGGTGAGGACAATATGGGATGCTTAACTGTCCATAGGTGTGAGTGTGAATGGTTGTGTGTCTCTGTGTTAGCCCTGTGACAGACTGCGAACCTTGAAAGGTTGCACCCTGCCTCTCACCCCGTGCTTGCTCATAGGGGGTTGGCTTTTCTCTGTAATTACTGTAGGGTCTTTACCTACAAATACAAAGTGCCTTGAGGCAACCGTTTGCTGTGATTTGGAGCTATATAAATAAAATTGAATTGGATCCCTCATTGACCTTAAAGAACTCAAGTAAAAGTAAACTTTCCAACAGAACACTTATTGGCAGGATTAAGGATTCACAGTTAGCTAGCTAATAGAAAACTGAGCTGCTTTGCATCACTCCACTCACTGCATTTCCTGACTATGACCCCAAGAAAGCCATCCCAAACATGGTGCTGGAAGCTTAACACTTAATGATTTGAGAATTTGTGTGCCAAGGACACAGGACCAATGCATTGCACTGATGGAAAAATGGAAATCGCTTGGACGAGACCCTCTTTCAACTGAAACTGAATCATGAGTGGGTCTTCTTCCAGCAAGACAATGATCCAAATGAAACAATCAAACCAGAGGAAGAAGCACCATGCGCTAGTGTTGTAGTACGTGGTCTCGAGACCACGTTTTGATGGTCTCAGTCTTCTCATGGACTCGACCGCATTTGTCTCGGACATTGAGGACTCGGGATTTTATTTCAAGACCGGTCAAGACCACAACTGTGCAAATATCACTAAATTGCCAGAATATTGTCCAGTTTATTTGTTAACGGCTTTTATTGGATGCCAAACGTACTGAGTCAAACCCAAAAACGATTGCGCTGCTCTGCGTTCTCACCCCGCGGACTCCGCCTCTGATAGGTCGCTGACGTTTTCGCCGCTTGCGTCTGCATCATTTCACTGTCATTTGCCGTTTCATTCACAATGTGCACGCTTGATCGTGTGCGCGCTTGATTTCGTGGGCGCTACGGAAATCAAAATGACAACCAGCATGAATGCGAGGAGAAGTAAGAGGAAAAATGAAGATCAAATGAAAATTTCAGGCTTCCAATTCAAAGAAAAAATCAGAGCATTAAAGGTAAATACTGACCTTTATGTATTTTGATACACAAACGGAAATTTTAATGCAAATTTTAGGCCTGCAACAATTCCGTGAGTAACTCGATTATTAAAAATCCTCGACACAAATTTGTTGCTTCGATGTTTCCTTTTAACTGTGCAGCTCAGGTGTCTCCGTGCAAGCAGAGCATTTCATCCACATTAATCACTATAATTACAGTTTGCTAGCGGGGGCTGCCATTAGCACTAGCAAACTTTCAGTGCTCCCCCTCTCCACCCCCCTTCAGTACTGAAGGGGGGGTTGGAGAGCTTTGATCCCCAATTAGCGCCTAGAAATAGACCTGCAGTAAAAACCTTAATTTGGAGGATGCTTGTGAATAAAAAGCAAAACAGCATTAAACTCATGCAACAAAAACACAACAGCAGCTGTTTCACATGCAGTCTGTCTGCACACGCTCAGCAAGCGCAAAGGGGCGGAGCCGTTACTGAGACGGTGAGCTCAGGTGGCGGGAAAAGGGAGCTCTTCTTCCTGTAGCCACCTTAAAACCTTTACTGGGAAACGGCTGGAGGTCCTTCATCAACCACCTGATCAGCAACATGAAGAACAGAGAACTTTGTAGCTGCTCCATCCACCGCTGTTTGTTTCACACAGAGAAACATCTGCAGTACGGAAGTTAAAATATGCTGATGAATGAAAAATTCTTTCTTATCCGATTAAATGATTAATTGATGGAGTAATCGATAGAATACCCGATTACTAAAATAATCGATAGTTGCAGCCCTAGTTTAATTCAGAAAGCTATCGTCAAACATTAGATTTCAGCACCAGTGGAGCTGTGAAAGACCTTCACGAAAAAACTACAGTTCCCAGGAAGATGATGTCACTTCCTGTTGTTGCATTACAAACGTGACAGTTTATGCTCACAGCATGCTGGCTGATGTTCCAAATGCTTTTAGCAGCTGATCGTTAAAACATCTGGATTATTCATTTGTGCAGATGGCAACAGTAGCTCAGGGAGCAGGTGGAGGAGCTTTTTCACAGATTATCTGTCTCATGATGTCGCGACATGGGGACAAGTTTTAATAAATATTTTTTTAAAAAAAGATTTTTTTATAAAAGTTACACAGCGCAGCTTTAATCTGTATAAGAGAGAAACTTGTGGCTTTAGTTCTTTTTATGTTCATTTTTTTCAGTTTTACACATTTAGCTATGGGGGTTTTGAAATAGCACCCGTTTTTACAAAGATTGCTGTTGGCTTAAAAACAACATAACTTTATGTATTGTTTACCAAAGGCAGAGAAAAGTAAAGACGAATGCGATGAAATATGTTTAACTGTTTTACATTCTGTGACAAATGATGGAAATCCATCAGGGGTATTAAACAAAGATGGTGACATTTATTTAGTGTTTAATATCGAGGTGCTTTTATGGGAATGTGAGTCTTTCAGATCAATTTGAGAAGTGATTTGGATCATGTTTCACATTTGACTGTGCCATGTAGAGTGGGGCACTGGTCTTGGTCTCACACCCTAGAATTCTTGGGTGTTCTCTCGGTCTCGGGTTAGGTGGTCTTGACTCCAACACTGCCGTATGTTCATGGAGCAACTTTCTGACACTTTTGCTTTCCAAGAATGGTTACACCACCGAGTCCAAAATCTAACATTTCAAGTGGCTCAAATACTTTTTTCTCTTCCTAAATAATTAGAAAAGAGTCTGTCGGCTCCGTGTCACAAACTCAAAGGAAACCCAAAGTTATTTTTTGTTCTTTCCAAACAGTAACGGAACTAAAGGAGGAAAAAAAGAGCTGTGGAGGACTCGAAGCCTCTTTGACAAAATGCGGTTATTGCATTAATTTAAAAGGCTGGAAGAAGCGAGTTAAAAATATTGGGTCTGCTAATGCTTCATAAAACCATTAAGTAAAATTAAAATGATAAATTTTGTTATAAAACTGGCATCTGTTTTTATTTCCCAACATCACTCATCAAAAACCCTTACTCTCAGTCAGCTCTTTGTTCTCCATTAAATGTAATAATTGTTTTTATCTCAATTAAATTATTACCATTATTTCTCTGTGTTTCATCGACTCAATGCGACAGACTCTGACGCGCCTTCCTAACGACTTTTAAAAAAGAAGAAAAATGAAACAGAACCAGCAGTAAGTTTACATACTTTTATTGTCGTCTCACCTCATTGGGGGATTAGATTACAACAAAACAGAAGCGAGTGAGTACAAAAATAAATTAAGGCAGAAATATTACAAAATTCAATCTTGTTAGACCTAACCTAGGCTAACCTAGACGCCGTCACTGCCGCATAAATCTATATCACAATGACAACAAGATGCGCATTCACAATAAGTTATTAAATAGAAGACTTTTGACAAGACACTGGAACAACGTGAATATAGATGCATGGAAATGTCTTAACAGAGATCATCTGATGAGCAGTCAGGAATGTTTAACTCGTGCATTATCAGAGAAAGAATCTGAACAAAAAGGAGGATTGCTTGTGAAGACCCGTCCAATCAGATTACAGAATGGTGTTGCGGTGAAAACCTGACGCTACAAGGAGAATGGCTCCTTTTCATGAAGGTTGTGAGGCTCTATTTTAAAGGAAGGACACATTAAAGGGATTGTGGGTCAAATTTTAAAGATCCTACATTCTAGAAAGTCTCACACATGATTCCAGGTTTACTCAGACTCTATTTTAGAAATACAGACAACAAAAATGACTCCCACAGTTGTTCACAGCTGCTAACCCTTTCACATTTGTTTGACCCTCTGCTGCAGGAGAGCCAGCTGATGAGCCACCTCATTAGGCAGGTCGTCATTCACCTGTGTGGTGAAGTATTTCCTGATCTCATCCACCTCCCTTTGCCAGAATTCCTGATCCAGGGAGAACAGCTCATCCAGGTCCACGTGCCCCTGAAGGCCCTGGACATTTAGGGAGTCTCTATGAGGCACGTAGCCCACCGTCGATGGCATGGCGCCCGCCTCGCCATTCACCCGTCTGAACATCCAGTCCAGAACGCGGATGTTTTCACCAAACCCGGGCCACAGGAAGCCGGCAGTGGGGCTCTTGCGGAACCAGTTGACGTGGAAGATCTTAGGAAGCTTGGCGCCGGGGCGATCGGCCATGCTCAGCCAGTGAGAGAGATACTGCCCAAAGTTGTAGCCAAAGAAGGGGCGCATGGCGAAGGGGTCGTGCATTATTACTTTGCCTGGAAAAAAAATGAGTTGTTAGAGCGAGTGGACCGGTATGCCGTATAATCCGCTAAAAAAAAAAAAAAAACTCCTTTCAGTTTCCACTGAGTAGTATTCAGGCCCCCAAAAAGGACACTATCATACTGACCTTTGTGTTCAGCTGCAGCAGTGGCCTCTGACCTCATGGAGGCGCCAACAAACACACCATGCTGCCAGTCGAAAGCCTCGTACACCAGAGGAACACCTGCAAGCAGGCAGATTGATGAGTGTTTTCTAATTTTCTGATAAGGTTTTTCATGTATTTAATCTCGGGGGTTTCTTCTTACCTTCTGGTCTGCGCCCTCCAAAGATGATGGCCTCAAGTGGGACTCCCTCTGGGGATTCCCACTGTGGGTCAATGATGGGACACTGCGAGGCCGGAGTGCAAAAACGAGAGTTGGGATGAGCACAGGGTTCACCTAGGAGGAGGAAGAAGAATGACACACATTATTCTCCCCTATTCTTCAGGGTCTAATCTGTACATAGATAATCTGATAGTATAATATATATATATATATATATAGTATGTTGTTTCTTTTTTCCTGTCACATTCCTTTATTTGATTGGATTTTATGATCAGTGAGCTGCGCACCATCATCTGAGCTCCATGGTTGGTTCTTCCAGGATGTGATGGCGACTCCCTCAGGCAGTGACTGGTCCATTCCCTCCCAGTACACGCCCCCGTCGCTCGTCTCCGCAACATTTGTGAAGACGGTGTTCTTGACGATGGTCGCCATTGCGTTGGGGTTGGTTTTGGCTGAGGTGCCGGGTGCAACACCGAAAAAGCCGTTCTCGGGGTTAATGGCTCTGAGGTTTCCTACAATCAGGGAGAAGGGAGAGAAATGTTAAAGTCTTCTGCGCTGGATTATTGTTGATGTTTCAAAAGTCATCCTCTCTTGCCTTGGTCATCAAACTTCATCCATGCGATGTCATCTCCTACACATTCAACCTTCCAGCCGGGCAGCGTGGGGCAGAGCATGGCCAGGTTGGTTTTCCCACAGGCGCTCGGGAAAGCTGCGGCCATGTACTTCTTCTCTCCAGCAGGGTTGGTGATGCCCAGGATCTGAGCACAAGAAACATTTGCTTTGCTAAGAATGGACTGCATGGATTCGGTGGTTAATCCAAAATTTAAGGGACAGTTTTTGTTTCATTTCTTACCAGCATGTGTTCAGCCAGCCAGCCCTCCTCCTTAGCGATGCGTGAGGCAATGCGAAGGGCGAAACACTTCTTTCCCAGCAGGGAGTTTCCTCCGTAACCACTTCCGAATGAGACGATTTGTCGGCGGTCTGGGATGTGGGCAACTAGTGTCAGCTCAGGGTTGCAGGGCCAGTTATTCACCAGGGCCTCTGAAAGATGAATTAGTGCATTTGTTCATTTCAGTGGTCAGCAATCTATCAGCAGTTTTGCACCAAATGCAGCAATCGGAGCAGAGACAGATTCACGCTCATTGTGCAACAGTAGCTTTGGGTCTTTGCGTTAGTGTCCAGTTTTTCCCTATAGCGGCTGCTGAAGGAATGTGAGCGAAAAGGAGTTTGTGACGTACTTTTGAGTGGCAGGGGACAGCCGACGGAGTGCAGACAGCGGACAAATTCTCCCGTCCCCAGAGCAGACAGCACCGCCTTCCCCATGCGGGTCATCACCCTCATACTGGCCACCACGTAGGGAGAGTCCGTCAGCTCCACCCCGATCTTAGAGAGAGGGGAGCCCACAGGGCCCATGCTGAAGGGAATCACGTACATGGTCCGACCTGAGGACAGACACGGACACACGGGACCGCCACGTTATTACGTGAAATATGTTTCCTTCAAACCAGCTGATAAAAAGTCTGTTATTAAATTTAAAAAGTTGAGGTTTTAATGCATCTGAGAACAGCAGAGACACACAGGTATGAGTCAGGAAAAGAGGAACTTTTGCTTCCGCTCACTGAAACACTCTAAAGACTTTTGAACTTGTAGCTTCTTTCTGTGATGGGCGCATAGTAAGAAGGTGGTTTTTTTTGCTTTGGCTTAAATGTTAAATTCAGTGGTCTGAGTCAATACTGCAGTGCTAAATTAGGTGTCCCGGTGCGGTCCAAGAAAGGCAGGGTTTCAATGCATTTAGCTGGTTTTTCGTTGGTAAATGAAAGATTTTGATTTTAGCTTCCAGCTGCAGGTTTTTTTCTGATTTATGCTTCATCCCTTCTGGTAAAAACTGATGTCAGCAGAGAAATGTGTTCATCTCTGGTACCTCTCATGCACCCGGGGAACCGCTGAGCCACGGCTTTGTCAAACTCTTCCGGGGACATCCAGCGGCCCAGCTGGCTGACTCCGCTTCCCAGTGGGGTGGGCACCGTGTCCTTCTGTTCCCGGGTAACGATCACTGTTTTACTCTCCACCCGAGCCACATCCCTCGGGTCAGTTCTGGCCAGCCAGCTGCAGGAAGAGGAAGAAGATGAAAAGGAAGTTCATGAGGAGAGCGTGAGAAGACATTAAAGTAAGGCATCAACTTTAATCCTTCTGCTATATTAAAGCTAAGCTATATTAAAATTTTAAAGCTCTAAATTTTGGTTTTCTTTGACAGCCTCACTCATCCAAAACCTTCCACTGTACAAACCACTGACCAGTTCTCATATTTGGTGAGCTTCTTGATGACGCCCTGCTCCTCCAGCTGCGTCAGGACGGCGAGGTTCTCCTCGTCGGAGCCATCGCAGATGTGGACAGAGTCTGGCTGGCACAGGGTCACGTTGGTCTCCACAAACTCCCTGACGGCCGTGCTGAGGGTGTTGAGGTCACCCTGCAGGATCCTGGGACCGCTCTGGTTCTGGGACTGGATCTGGGGAGGCATGGTGGAGGTTCTGGAAAGAGCGTGCGCTGATAGAGTGAAAAAGAAAAGTTGACAAGAAGTCTGGAAAAAAAGAGTGAAGTGAAGAGTTAATTTTTGGGGGGGAAAAAGAGAGAATGAAGCAGAAAAAAGGGTCAAAGTTGAGGGACAATAACGGGAGTGAAATTAAGGGTAAAAAGAGAGATGTGGAAGAAGAAAGTCAGTTTTGCACGTGCATATTCTCAAAAAAAAAAAAAAAAAAAAAAAGAAGAAGCAATTTTTGTCTTAAAACTCAAAACTGCTGCAACGTCCAGAAATCCAGAAATCAAACTCGGGGTGATGCACCAGCATCCCTGCTCAGATCCCCCCCACATTAAACAGAAGCCCCACTGAACGGGAAGAGCATTCGATTACCTTCAGCAGTTCCAGTTACC
>VUQK01029679.1:4389-20131 GCA_015106715.1 Bujurquina vittata | reverse complement strand
CTTTTTTCTTTTTCTTTTTTTTTCAAAAGGCTCTTTGTGGAACTTCTTATGACAACAGTTTACTGTGTGTTGAACAAATGTGAGCCATGTGTTTATTTTCCTTTCCTCCAGGCTTACAAAGTAGAGGCGAGCTTTATGTGCAGGAGTGAAAAGACTTCAGGGGAAGCGGCACTTTTGGGGGGTAAAGCTGGGAGGCTAGAACAAGCTTTAAAGAGGGTCCAGTCCTACTCAGGTTCACTGGTAAGCCTGTTGGACATCCGGCTTTGTTCCTCTCATAGGCTCCTTATCAGTGGCCTGATGCGGTTGTCCTCTTGCATGTTCCTCTTGTACCTCAGCTGGGCCAATTCCATGGCCTGAGTGCTCAAATTGAGCCATTTTGTCTCACTTTAAAATAAACTAGAACCTATTATGCGTGTGTGTGTGTGTGTGTTTTCTTTATATCCCTTCTCCCTGTCCCTGTACGTTGGCCTTGGTATATGTAGGTTGTCAATGCCCCCTGCCTTTCTCTGCTCTTAAGTTTGAAGCTCTAGCTTTGTGAGGGGTCAGTGTTTCCACTCCAGCAGTGTCAACTTCAATCTGGGGCGATTTGGTGTGAAATGTGTGCCATGGTGTGGGGGCTTGCAGGTCAAAGCCCCAGTAATTGATGTTGCTTATTCATCTGCTTTTCCTTGTCTACTCACACCACACCACAGCAGCCGTTTTTGTTTGTTTAAATTGTTTGAAGATTTACTGTAGGTCTTAGGTCTCTGAGAAGCATTCCCCTGCTGCACTTTGTCTGTGTTCCTACCTAGCAGGGGGTTCAGCACTAGGACACACAATGGTGCCTGCACAAAAGAGGCTTTCCCCAACACAAGGCCTGGAAGACATTGCATAGCATGATACTGAGCACTGGGGGACACACAATGGCGGAGGCACAAAGGAGGCTTCTTTTAAGATGGGACTCGGAGGACATCTAGCATGACAAGCAGGGCAGCTCTCACTGTAATTAGCCATGGAGCCAGTCTGGCCAATAGCCTTATGAGATCATTGAACTATCTGTAAACAGTATTGAAAAACAGAAAGAGGTAAAAAAGGTTATTGGCAGAATTAAGGTCATGTAATGCAGAAAACCCAAGTAAAGCGAAGCACTATTAGTAGAAGCTAAATCTTTGCATGTGTAAGACAGCCGTACTTGAAAACCATTATCCGTCTTTTGCTGAGAAACCATTCCTACCTAAACTGTGGATCTGTTCAACTACAAAGAGGAACATACTGATGGAGCCATGTTTAATCTGGCCCTGTAGCATGTCAGGCAGCTGCATGGGTGGTATGTCCTCCAGGGCCTTTGAAGAGGGGCGATTTAGAGAAGAGATTTGGATCATTACACAATAAAGAACACTTCATAAGTACTGAAGTGAGTTGGAGAAATGACGGTTAATGATGTTGACAGCAATTCACCTCTGCTGAATTACAGAAAGATTTGACTCAACTTGCCTTCTTTAATGAGCCTCACTCAGTAAAGGTAATGGGCCAGCGGTAAGACACAGAGAGAGGGGAGAAGGTGTGGAGAAAGGAGAGAGTGAGGGATTTTTCTTTTCCTTTTTCCTTCCTTGGAAAGTTGCATTGCTGAAGTTGATCCAGTACATGCCCATGGATAACTACATCTTGTATTTGGGGTAGTGTACATTACTTTTACATGTATTGTAAATAAAAGTGAACAAGGCCTTGCCAAACAAGTTCATGCAATACTGATTAAGCTTACCAATTTCAGATCAATATAGGTTTAATATGATGTCGGCCCACCCTTTTGCTATAACTATAAAAGCTTCAACTCTTCTGGGAAGGCTTTCCACAAGGATTAGAGTGTGTTTCTGGGGGGTTTTGACCATTCTTCCAGAAGCGCATTTGTGAGTTTAGACACTGATGTTGGACAAGAAAGCCTGGCCAGTCAAGTTCTTCCACACCAAACTCATCCATGTCTTTATGGACTTTGCTTTGTGCGCTGGTGTGCAGTCATGTTGGAACAGGAAGGGACCATCCCAAAGCTGTTCTCACAAAGTTGGGAGCATGAAATTGTCCAAAATGTCTTGGTATGCTGACACATTAGGAGTTCCTTTAATTGGAACTAAGGGGTTGAGCCAAACTCCTGAAAAACAACCCCACACCATAATCCCCCCCTCCACTAAACTTTACACTTGGCACAATGCAGTCAGACAAGTACCTGACAACCGCCAAACCCAGACTCATCCATCAGGTTGCCAAACAGAGAAGAATCATTTATCACTCCAGAGAACACGTCTCCACTTCTCTAGAGTTCAGTGGCGGCATGCTTTACACCACTGCATTCGATGGTTTGCATTGCACTTGGTGATGTAAGGCTTGGATGCAGGTGTTCGGTCATGGAAATCCATTCCATGAAGCTCTCTGCATGCTTAAGTTAATCTGAAGGCCACATGAAGTTTGGAGGTCTGTAGTGACTGCAGAAAGCTGGCGACCTCTTTGCACCTCAGCATCAGCTGATTTGATTTTACATGCCCTACCACTACCTAACAAGGCTGAGCTCCAATCGCTTCCACTTTGTTATAATACCAGTTGACTGTAGAATATTTAGTGGCGAGGACATTTCACAACTGGACTTGTTGCATAGGTGGCATGCTATCACAGTTACATGCTGGAATTCACTGAGCTGCTGACAGCGACCCATTCTTTACAAGTGGTTGTAGAAGCAGTCTGCATGCCTAGGTGCTTGGTTTTATCCACCTGTGGCCATGGATGTGATTGGAACACCTAAATTAAATAATTTGGATGGTGGAGTGAATACTGATAATATAGTGTAGGATCTTGCTTTTGCAAACTTAAGTGTTTCCTAGATCTACAGCAAGTAACTCTTTGAAAGTGTGTACACTGATGTAAAAATTTCTGTTCTTTGATAAGTAATTAAACGTACATAGCATGAAGTTTGTTGCAACATTCTTGGTAAAAAGTGGTCATCATTTATTATATTTTTGAGGGTTTTTTTTTTTATCTGTTTTGTTAATCGCATTGTGCATGGATCAAATAGAGCTGTTTACACAATTCTGGAGCAAGAACGCTGATTCCAGCCTACAGCTTGTTTGCTATTTCTAATCTTGTGTGTTTATGTGCAAAATTCTGACAAAAACATTAACTGACAGCGTGACAGTTGATTTGCCGTTCTTTTTTTTCCCACATCTGACTGTCATCCCATCAAAGTAGCATATCTGTCTGTATCTTTGAATGTCTCACACTGAATGATAAATATGTACATCCAAACTGGGATTCAGTGCCAATTATGCATCGACAGAGATGTCACAGAGGATGTAACATTTAAATTAAAATGATGGCATTCCATTTCAGGCAGCCTTGTGCTGATGACATCTTCTATTATCTGTTTTTGTGGTGTGAGAGAAGGAAAAAAAACCCCCAAAAAACAACAACGTTGACAAAAGAAGGAAGTATCCCAAAGGTCAAATCAGCAACTTTTGTTGTTTCTCAGTTTTTTATTTATATTTTTTCTTGTTGGCACACATCCATGTCAATCATAAAGCCTATTAATAGGTTTGAAGCTGAACCTACTCCTGGCTTTTATTGTTACTCAGCTTACTCGTTAAGTCTCTAAAAACCTTACAGCTTCTAGTAAACAGTGCTGGAACTGCGCTGAGAACACGGCTATATAATGTTGATTTTACAATAGCAGAATAATCCTGTCACATCGTGCACGGAACTGCAGAATCGTGTATCACACGAAAAAAAACCAAAAAAACCCACAAGCCTGATACTTTAATTGGCAGGAATACTTGTCTAATTATCACTTTTCTGCTTGCTCTCCATGCTGAGATTATGTAATTATCTTTTTGAAACACTGTGCAACGACATTGCTTTTTTTGTGTGTGTCATTTCTGCGGCGCTGCTGTACCTGACACTCAGCGAGCCACTTAATAATATGCTAGAAAGGCAGCTAATTATATCATGATAATGGCTTGATGAAAGCAATAAGGCAGGCTCGCGAATGAATGAGTGATAGCACTGTGAGACTGCTCAAGTTGAATCTGTAGCTCAAATCATTAGAATCCCAGCAAACATAAAATTCTTTCATTGCTAGTGTGTTTATTCAGTAAGCTGTAAGAATTTGGTATTTGTTATCATCATGCAAATCACAGCCTATGCTAAATGATAGGTTTCTCTGCAACAAATTGAATCCCTTATCAAGTTAATTACTCCATGTTTTAGCCCCGCAAGCAGGATATCCCAATTAAAGACTACACCTGTTCCATTTGTTAGATTTCTGTTTGTTAATGTGTCATTACATGTTCTCCAGCAGAGCATAGGTTTGTGAGGGGGGGAACCACCACTTTAGACCCCTTACTGGGCTTCCAGATTTCATCCTACTACTTCAAGCCGTCTAGGCAGAATGGCATTGTCTAGTTATGGGATTCTTTACAGAAAAGAGGCAGGAACATGGCTGACACGCACATCCGCAAGACCCGGGGAGGGGGTAGATGGGTAATCTGACGGAGGGCAAGCCTGAGCACCAGCAGCGGCAGCATCAACAGCAGCCGTAGACTGCTTTCGAAACTTTTTAATTAGCACTAATTACCTTTGCAGGAAAATGTTGAGGCTTGAAAGGATTTGTGTCAGCAAGTGGGAGATCAAAGATTGTGGTGCTGTGCATTTTAATCTGAACACTGAGGGGTAATAGGGAGCTGTTTGTGTGTTAGAGAGAGGGTGAGAGGAGAAAAGGCATCCCAGGTGGTACTTGAGTAGTCTACCTCTGGTAATGCTGTCTACCAATCACACCACAGGTCCCATCACATTATAAAATTTTCCGCTAATATAAAGAAATTAACTTTAGCTTCCTTCTTTTTTTATTGTTCAGTTGAATCATGTTCATTTTCTCCTTTATCTGTGTGCATGCTTTTCCTCAGCAGCAGTGTGTGCACATGCACAGAATTTTTGTGTGCACCCCTTTATCAGACTGACAGGCTTTTCATAGAGGTGGTTTTTAATGCATGCCTGGACATCACTCTGGCAGGGTCATCCATCAGACATCAAGACAACATCGATCATTTGCCATGAAGAGAGCGCGGGGTAGTGATTATTTGCTATTAGGTGGATGCTGAGGCATACAAATGGCTGGCAGTTGACAGTTGAACTCACTCTAACGTAATGCGGGATGGCTCCCCCTCTCAGGGAAATGTTGACAAGCACTGAGCCTGAACACTGTAATGACAGAGTGTACAGGCAGACATGGCACTGAGGGATTCTTCCTCACCAATCGCAACATCCGTTATTTAACGATTATTTTTATCTTGTTTTATTATAAGTGCACAAATTAATATCCAGTTAATATTCCTCATATCTAAATACATCTCTGTGAATGATTTTTTTATCCATGAAAATTCATTGTTTGTGGTGAATGTAATTATTATCTGATTGACCTGGTCAGGGCATTTAAAAAATAATTTTTATGTACATTTAAAAATGTGTGAGTCCATATGTAGCATGCATGAGAGATTGTGTGTGCTTGTTTGTGCCGCATTGATGTCCTCACTGACTGCGATGCCATCAGTGAATTGATTTTCAGTTCCCGTTCACTGAGGAGGGAGGGTGTTTGTCATGCGGATAGACAACTAATCTTTTAATACAAACATTCACAAGACGCATGGGCCCTACTGTGAGCAGAGTCCAGGTACTGTGAGGAGGGAGGTGTTGTGTAGGCTGTGATGATGTATTTTGCAGTTATGATGCATTTCACGGTGTACAATTTGTTGTTGTACATGAGGAACACCTGTCTTTGTGTCACCTCTCAATTTCATTTTTCACTTGGAAATGGGCAGCTCTCTTCTGCCTCTCTATTAGGTCATTGTTAGAGCTTAGACTTCATCCTGTGCCAAACTGGGGTCAAGCAAGCCTTATGAGGTTTGACCTGACAGGAATGTCTGTCAAGCTCTTATCCCTCAGAAAGAGCTGGTCCAGGGTCATTAATCAGGCAGGGATTTGAGGTGCAAGGGGAATCTGTGAGGCCAGGTGATGCTGACCTCAGTACAGTGGTTTTGATTTTCTAGGCCCTGGGTCTTTGCGTGTGCGTATGTGTGTGCATGTTTGAGAAGGTGTGTGTGTCTGTGTGTGTGAACTGACAGGATCACTCCCTGTCTGATTCACAGTGCTCTCAGCCCGTGTGCCAGCCCTAATGACATTGAGAGAGAATATTAACCTCACACACTCAGCGGGAATATCCACAGGGGTAGTCTATAACTCAGACACTGTTGGAGCCACGGTGGTATTACCAGCTTTAAAATTTCTGACACATGCTCAGTGGTGTAGACATTTACAACAACCGGATCTGCATTTCTCACTTAATAATGTCATATAGAACGAAGTGATGGAGATTGATATTTAACTTCTTTATCAACAAAGACTTTTTGGTAATTATATTTCACGGGTTTGTGCTCTCTAAAGATATGTACTTGTTTTCGCTGATGACGTAATCCTCGGTAAAGTTCACCCTGACGTGCCACTACCAATTGACAGCTTTGTAGCTAGTGATGCTTTTACACATGTATCAGGAGCGAGCACAGTGCAATATTCAAAACAGATTAAGAGCGAGCCCACATAAAGAAGAGATTTGCTTGCGGCACCAAATGTACTCTAATGATTTGCATTGCCATTAATAGTAATTTGCAGCTGCCTAGGAGGAGACTTGTAATCCCCTTTCCATGTGTGAATTGACATGCATTCAAGGGAAGGCTACGTGTGTCCTGAATGTGTGATCTTTAAATGACTGCCACCTGAGGCCTTGCAATACAGAGAGAGGAGTGCCACACTGAACAGTGACTGCCTGCATGTGAGCTAGACAGGGGTTGTTGAGGGGGGAGCTTTGGGGAAGATAGAGACAGATAATGACAGCCTAATTCACCATCCCCATCAGAGGTGCATGTACAGAGCCACGTATAGACCATAAACTGTAGCTGGAGGGGAGAGCGCTGGAACAGACCTGATCAGCGCTGTGTGGAGGTGGTAAGGGGGCTTGAGGGGTTGCAGGGCATTAATTTGCTTTACAGATAATGTCATCTTATTTATCATGAGCTAATCCCAACACTATTTTGATGCCTTATTTTTGGTATTTTTGGATGTTTACTTATGTTTGTGTTTTTGTTGTGGGCTGGCGTAATGAAATACATCATCTAGTGTCACATTTGCTTTTGAATTTCTTGTATGAATCAATAATCTCAAATTAAATTGTACAGACAATTAAAAATAAAACTAGGTAAAGTAAATTTACTCTTTCTCACTTTTTAATTTAAATAAATTTCTTTAATGTCAGTTATCAAGGAGGTGCAGCTATGTAATTAGATTTAGACGTGTCTCTTATAATAAGTAGATTTGTATTGGAAAACACCATCAAAGTGGGAGATGTGGGAAAATGTGATTGTTTGGGAATATGGATATTTTTAAATTGCACATAAAGACTGGCAGATATATTGCAGTGTACAGTTAAAAGAACCATCAGTATATTTCTTGACTATTTAAGGCAGAATGGCTTTACGGCCTTCTGCCTTCATCTCTAGCCAGCTCTCCTCCATTCACCTTTTCTTATTAAGTTTATTAAAGCCAGTCCACATGCCGGGTTTTCAGGTCCAGTTCCTTTTACCATTCATTAAAGTACCTTATCCTGGCAGGCAATCTGAAGTGTGCTCTGAATAGTCCATTATGCACATATGAGGGCCATCATGGCCCCAGTATTGGTCAATTCATCAAACATTTATCTGTTGCCCTCTGAACAGTACGTCAGTATGCCTGTCACTCTCCAGCTCTTGCCCTCCATTTAGAATAAAAGTGCATTGCATTTTTTGCATTGATGCAACCATCAAGGGGACATTGGCTCCTGAACTGTGGACTGCAGCTGTGAGGGCTCCTGAGCTTTTCAGAGGATTTGTGTGTGTGTTTTAATATACATTAGACTCTGGAACTTTTAAGTATTGCAGTGCTGGCTGCAAGGATGTGACCTCTGTGATCTCTATCACCATTTGAGTAATAAAGGCGGCTTTGAGGTTGTTTTACTTTATAGCTCTTCAATGGCTTGAACAAACTCCATGTTTGACCTATCATCTTCAGCTGACACAAAGAAGGGAGACTGTGTAATACATGTAAAAGAGCCCAGACTGCTGCTCTTCATTTTTCATGTCCTGCCTGAGGATATCTGACATGACACTGGTGCACACCATTGGCAGGAGTGACTGACATTTCAGCCAATAATGGTCGAGAGTTTTCTTCCCTCTGTTGTCAGCAGTGGTTTATCAATCACTATGTCTGCATCAGTATTAGTGTATTGATCTGGCAAAGCTGCTCTCTGGGTCAGTGTCTCCTCTCCAGTGTCCTTGTCTGGTTTTTCACACTCTCCCTGTGCTCCCTGTGCCGAGCTTCCTCTGCTCCAGCTAAATATTGCTATATCTCCCCTCTGTGTTCAATAGACTGGATCTTTGCGCATAATGGAGGGTTCAACACATACATGCACTACTTGTGTAAGCTCGAGAGCACACACTTATGCACACAGGGCTGTATGATGTATGATGGTGGGCTTACACAGGCTAAGTGGTAGTCAAAGCGTACAGACAGCCTGTGTGAAGTATTAGCTCTGACAATGAGGCTGGTCATAATTATCTTAACAAGGAGAGGATTCATCGCCTCACCTCGTTAAAGCTACTGCCTTTCTCTCTCTCCCTCTCGCTTGCTCTCTTTCTAGGTAAAAGGTTTAAAAAAATACCATTTCATCCGGAATACTATATATATATATATATTATTATTATTATTATTATTTTTTACATTTGTGATGGTGCAGTAAATTTACTTTGGGAAAGTATTTATTTAATTTATAGTATTTCTTTATTCTAATTTAATACAAGGTTATTCATAAAATATTCTACTTACTTTTTCAACAGTTAATCATATAAATAAGATAATGTTATACTAGCAGGTGTATGAAACATGACATTTGCCATTATAATAAAACCAGTGATACCTGAATATTTATAATGTTCATGCAAACTCCAGAATTTGTAAAGAAAATGAATGTAATAGAATAGGATTACAATTTAAAACAAAATGTGAGGATTTTTTTGTTTGTTTTTGTATATTTACTGTAAAAATCTGTGAGTTTTGCCCGTGCTTGCCATTTACCAAACCTAAAGGCTCAAATCAGTTAGGCTCATTAGTCTTGTTAACAGCAAGAGCTATGGCTTTTCTTAAGGGGGGGTAAAGCACTTTTACTGTGCTGCTTAAACTTTGTTTTCCGAGCCGAACATTAAAACAAGAAAGCTTATAAAAAGTAATGAAACCAGCTATGGAAGTTTGCAGAGGGAGCACAGAAAGCTGGAGAGTATTAGAAGTTCAATCCCTTGCACTGTAGCTAATGCTGGATGGGACTCAGTGGCTCTCCCCTGGCTGTGAATTTAACTGATTAAATCAGCCAGTGCACGCAGTAGTGGTGACATGAAAACAACAATTAATAAGGCTCCCTCCTGAGCCATGCGGCTCTCTTTAACCGAGCAGCTAATAACATAACCCACAGGACTGCAGCCCATCATACACACACACACACACAGACACGCGCACACACACATGCAGGTTTCAGTACTTTGTTAGCGAGCTTTGTTCACAGTAAATTAAATAATGGTTATCCAGTGTGGTGCACAACTGTGCCTACGTACACTTTAACAAAGATTATATGCAGCGTTTAATTGCAATTGTACTGAAACCCTGTCAGTACAAATACAATAAAACTGCTAAAAAATATTAATTGCATTTCCCTTTTTTTGGCTTTAGGGCCGATAGCCTAGCCACAAACATATGCCACTACTACTTGTGGATTTTCACAAGTAATGCTGGCATATGGACAAGTCCCAGCACAACAGGCGACACAGTTTCTTCATATTTTAACGTTAATTTACTCCAAAGTAACAGAAAAGTGGACTAATACTTGGTCACTGTATTGGAAGTGTTTACTTGTATTCTCCATGGAGATAAATATACTGCCTAATAGGGGTTTTTTTTCCCTTTAGAAATGAAAAGCATGGGGGGGGGGTAGAAATTGTCATAAAACTGGCATCTCTTGCCATTCATCCATCTTCCCAGTGCATTAATCAGTCTTGATAAGACGTCAGCTAGCGGCTTTGCCAGCACTCTGGCTAGGTGCTGTCAGTTGTGCGTATCGTGTGTGTGTGTTTGCAAAATTTTATTCTTTTAAAATGAGTCCGCCTCACTTGCAAGTCAACAATGAATTTGCTGATTTATTGTTTTCCACTCGAAAAGATAGTTGCAACATTTTTGCTTTGTACATCAAAGCTGCTGGCAGCATGTCTGCTGTGAGCATCTATAGTACTTTTTGGATCAAGGAATATGCCTCGGTGGACCCAGTGATGGTGGGTGGGGAAAAGTGAATGAGAAACAGAACAGGCTAATTAAAAGTGTGTAATTAATGTACACATATGGGTACTAAATTACCAATTAGTTGGATAAGTCAAAATCTTGATAGTATTTTAGTTTTATACTACAGCTTATACTACCTTTTTTTCAATTTGTTCCTCTTGCGTTTCCATGATCTTTTTCCATGATTTATTCTGTATGTTATACATTGTTTCCTTATTGCATATTGCTCCTTGCCTTCCATATGCACAGCATCCAAGTTGTGTGTGCTAGGCAGTTGATGCTAGGCAGCTCCAGAGAGGAGCAATAGTTCATGCTGCAGTTATTTAGACATCAGTGTGCCTTGAGTTTGTCATGTAGAGAAGTGACATTGCTCACTGGGATTTATATTTATATAACTTAATTTTAAAATCCATCTGTTTTTACTTGTACTAGAAAACTTTCTATTTGTACAGTGTCGAGCTTGGAAAGAATGATTAGTACAGTCAATGATAAATACTTAATGAAAATCACTGAATATCACTGAATAAGAGATCTTGAGAGGTACACTGCATTCGGTTCAGATTTAAATATCAATGAAGACACCCAGGACACTTTAACATGCCATGCTGATAGTGTGAAGGATTAGACAGCACACACATTGTCTTTGTGCAGCTTCTATGACATGAACTTTGCAGCACCCTAACATTACTTCGAACACCCACCCTATGTCATTTTTATGCCTGTGTGAATGTGTGCAAGAGGGACACAGAGAGGAAAAGAGTAGATGACCCTTGACCTCTCTTTGCACTGCATCATAAAAAGGAATGAAAAGGCAAAAATGATTCCTTTAAGGAAAAACAAAAAAAGTCCTTTGACGTTAAAATCCCGGCGCTAACCCCTATCATGGTGCAGTTGCAAAAAAAGTTTCCCTTCCATTCCATCTGTGATTGCAAGTGTATTCCAGTTCCTCTGTGAAAATGATGGATGACAAGTTAAATTTGTGTCTGGGGAGTGAAGGTGAACTGTGACAGAGTGATTTGTCTTGGGAATGGAGGGTTAGGGTCAGGCGAAACTGGGTGCCTCAAGGCACAAGACATTGACAAATTCATCCTGCCCGCTGCATTTCTGAAGCCTTTTGTTTTGAATCCTGGCTACTCACAAGTGACCCCCATCCCTCATCCTGCCAGCCGCTGAAGGATGCCTCACCATGCCAGGGGAGCTCAGCACCACTAATTCTTGTCATTCACTTCCCTGACAGGCCTAGACCCATACTCTCTTGGCGCATGAAAGAGAGCTGAAATATTTATTTCTTCACAATAACAGCTTACCAGATTTAAAGCCATAACAATTTTCCTGCTTCCTTATCATTGCAGGTCACTGGCAGCCCTCAAAATGTTCACTGAGCTGGAAGAACTGATTGCCGACAACAATCTGCTTGGAAATGACCTCCAGTTGCCCAGGTTACCCAACCTCCACACCCTGACACTCAACAAGAACCAAATATCCTTTGAAGGCAATTACTCAGTCTCTGATTTGTATTTCCCAGTGCAGACATGATTTACAGGCCTCAGAAGGAGAATCAACAGTTGATTTCATGTTTTATTCTTATGTCACTACCTTCCTGTATTGTCTCAAAGAGCCACTTTGTTATACCATGGCTCTGCAGGAAGCACTGGGTTTTGCAAAAGAGTATATGAGAACTTGGTTGTCACACTGGACTAGTTTTTGAACCACAGGGACCTCTAGTGGAATCAGTTTTAACTGTCAGCATATCTTTTTTTTTATTTTCAAAGAGAGTAAAAAGTATCAAATCAAAACCAGATCCAATAGAGAGACATAATATATGTCCAGTGTAGTTGGTGGTTGATTGTTTCTTTCTTCTTTAGCTGTAAAGAAATGTGTTCCGTGCATTTGTATCAGATATAATATTTTATTGTTCTGTTTTCCTCACTGCTGTAAAATTGGCCAGGTATTGTTTTGTCACTTAATGCATTAGTGCACGTTCACATTTTGGCTCATTTATTATCATCACCCTGTGTTCTACTTGCCACCCAATGTAAACATGTTAAAAACCAGAGCTCTGCACAGCCAACCTAAATTTAAGACACACTGCGAAGCTGTTTATGATCAGTCAGAGAAGTGTGAACTTCCCCTCTAAGCTTCAAAACAGCTTTAGCAATGTGTCCTGTTTTTCTCTGGTTACGCAGATCCTACAGGGTAACGATGCTTACTCTTTCTCTCACACATATTCACGTATACACACACACACACACACTTCCAGAGTCAACATTAAAACTGGGACTCCTTGAAGTGTGCATCTGGGACTGTGTGCTGAGTTCGGTTGTGAAGTGGTCGGCACATGCTAATAGGCCAATTATGTACATCCTGTCGTGGCACTGTGCCATTTTAAAGCTCGAGCACTGCATTAGTGCAGTTGTATTTTGACACTTTGGGGCTCAATTTTCCAAGTGAATGTATTAGTGATGAATGTGCCTGCTTAGGGGCTGTTTGTTTTTTCCACGTTTCGCAAAAGTTTTCCACGGCACAGCTCTGAGAAGCACGGACTGTTTGAACCACAGGGCATCCATCATTTTGTCACTGTTCTGCACCCGGCCACCTAGGAAATGAGAGCGATCGAGAGAAAGAGAGAGAGCAGGAGCCAAATTGTGTCACTACTATATGCCAAAGCCTGCACCTTAAATTGCCCCTCTGTCTGCCCAGTCTCACAAAGCCACTGACTAGCCTCTTTGAGCACCTCGGTAAATTTGACAGTGATGTGTTTTTGTGGAGACAGGCCTGGGAGGGGCGGTGCGGGTAGTAAATGCTAATGTAATTAACAGCGCTAGGTCCTTGACATCCGCCCTTTGACACCTGACTGATATCGAGGCCTTGCTGGAACACTTGGCTGATGTGACCCCATCACTCGAGTACCTAAGCCTGCTGGGAAATGAGGCCTGTCCTAACCAGCTGGTCAGCCCGGATAAGGATGAGGATGACTACCAGAGATACAGGTCTGCTGGTACATGGACAAACTGTACTGATGCCATATACTGTATGTATAAGAAACAGATGCTGTGACTGAACTGACAGATAATTTTCTGAATGTGTTTATATTTTTAGATGCTCTACTATTCAGAGTGATAGCTTTTTATAATAGCTTTGGAGATGTTCTGTTTTTTTTTTAACAAGCAGCTCCTGCAATTCATAAGCAGACTGCGGATTCAACCACATCACTCTAAAAGCTTTGTCAACTGGCCCCTCTACACTCCAGTTTGCAAAATGGATTTCATGTGTGACTAGTCACCACCACAAATGAGTGTTTACTACCCTGCCTTACCAGAGCAGATGATGCATTAAACATCAAGCCAGGCCTCAAGCCATGCAATATGACCACCATTTGTCAGGGTCCTTTACATGAAATGCGATAAAAGGCGAAAAGCATACTCTCTTTTGTCTGTTTTAGCCCTAAGTGCTTGTTTCTGACTCTGTGTTGCCTATTAATCATTTACCACCCATGCCTTTCTTGAATAATCTTTCTTCTCTCTTTTTGTCTCCCTTTCTCCCCACCACCCCTCGCTCTCACTTTCCCTCCCCTTCTTCCACTTTCCCCCCCTTCTTCTTGCATCCTTATCTTACTGGTAGGGAAAGCTGTTCTGTTTTGACTGACAACGTCTATGGTCCTGTAATGTAATATTCATAATGTGTCACATAGTAAAACATCAATTTGAGCGTGATGCAGATTTCATGTCTGACAAGGTTAGGCTGTATGCAGGTCGTGACAGCACTGGCCTTGGGCAATAAATACCCAGCCCAGTGCCTCAGGAGCTTTTGGTCTCTCAAGTGAAATACCCTGGTGTGATGCATTGGTGCCCCAATTAGTGCAATGACACAGAAATATACTATTATTCGTGCAGCATTGTGTAGTCTGCACAAGAGTTTAAATATTGTTCTTTTCTTAGACGTCTATACATACACTCGGTGGCCATTTGTAGTATTACAATAACAAGAGTTCAACTCTGTAATATTATATGTACACAATATTTGTACTCCTCAGATGAACTTCTGTTCATCTGGCAAGATAACTTACTCAACCTACATAAACTTTCATTCATTTACTTTGGATAATAATTCGTGTTTTATGAATTTCAGACAGTCAATGCCATTCAAGGAGTTTGCTAACAGACTTCCCCTGGAAATCAGCAATCACCTGTTAATGCAACCGGTGTAAATATGTTAAATCTTTATTTCATTTATTAATTCTTTGAATTATACATGTGTGCCACTGCCTTTTCTTCTTCTATGGTTGAAAGCAAATTGCAGTGTTCTAGACATTAAGCCTACTGTTAGCACTAGATCTACTTCAAAGGGTGGCAGAAGCAATATTTTGGTATTATCCAAGTATACAGTAGCTAGTCTTTTTTTCATTAGTCAACATATCCCAATCCTCCACCACAACCAAGCCCAACCATCCACTCTACCCCCCTGTCTCTTTCTCGCTTTCTTATTCTCCCTCTGTGGTTGGGTTGAATCATTAATATCCCCACTGGCTGACAGAGCCTTGTCATCTGCTCTGACCCTGTGATGGTAGGTTACCTATGGAGAATAACCTCTCTGCATGTCTCCCAAGGGCATCTTCACATTTCATCATGAAAATGCCCTGAACAAAGTCTTTCTACATGGAGGAAGACACGGGGCTGAGAAGGGGCCTCTTGGATTTGAGTGGTGGTGCTCTCACTAGGAAAGAAGCTCTTTTTTTTCTCTCTTTTCTGTAGTGGCTAGGCACAGGGGCCTCATTCTTAGAAATGTTCTTAGATTTATACTCAGTAATAATAATTTTGGTCAATGTGCTTACTTTAAGCAAATCCCAAGAATCCCATTTGAAGCTTGGGCCCTTGTTATCAATATATGCCAAATCAATTTAAAATGATGCCAAAAGAGAGAAGCAAACTTTTTGGATAACAAAAATAACATGCACAAAAGAGTCAGCCCAATAGCTGAAAACTCTTTCCTTTCTAAAAGCATAGAAAGGAGTGTCTTCCAATACCACAAGAACTGCCATGGTTACTTGCTTACAGTTCTAGTTTAAAAAAAAACAAACAAACTTAAAAATCTAATACAGTTTTATTTTCTCTCAGTAAATGATTCCTTACCATTGTTCATAAATCTGACAAAGGGTTCATCAGTGGGTGTGCATAGGATCCAAACTGCACTACCCCCTCCCATAAATGGCAGGAAAATACCATACAGTAACTGTAAGATATATATTTCTTTAATGTAATGCAAAAAAAAAAAAAGATAAGGTGGTCTGTGGTTGTGGTGCTTCTTTTTTTTTTTTTTTTTT
>VUQK01029677.1:0-10159 GCA_015106715.1 Bujurquina vittata | reverse complement strand
AAAAAGGAAGAGGGGAAGAGACGGGGGAGCCCTCCAAAAAAGTAGGGGGTGTGGGGGGGGGGGGGGGGGGGGGGGGGGGGGGGGGGGGGGGGGGGGGGGGGGGGGGGGGGGGGCGCACAATGACCCACTATGGGGCATTTCTAGTTGCTTCATATATTTAGTGAAAGGGGTGTCAGGGTTGGGAAATTGTCATGTTAAAACAGTCAGGATTGTGGAGCGAGGTCATAAGTGAACATTGTAAACTGAACTGTGTGGTTATTTAAAAACCTGTTGTTACCTTAGAAATGTCTCCTTTCAGGCAAATAACTATAGCGGTCTGGTGGTCTTCTGTATCTTCTTTGGTATATCATATGGAATGGTTGGAGCACTTCAGTTTGAGGTCCTCATGGCTATTGTGGGGAAAGAGAAGTTTTCCAGTGCTATTGGCCTGGTGCTGCTAATGGAAGCTATTGCTGTACTAGTGGGACCTCCCGGAGCAGGTCAGAGCATGCTCCAACTCTTACATCCTGTCCACACTCTGACACTTTACTTGGGCCTAATATTCACATTCTAATTAGTCCAATCAAAATATCTGAGCTATATAAAAGTAAGAACTCGTCAGGTCATTTACTAAACAGAAGGTTGGTGCTTCAGTCTCCACCTCTTAAAGTCTGCATGTGATGATTTCACTGGGACAGAAAACTGGACCACTAGTTTGCCCCCAGTGCAATAGTTTTTGATAAAGTGCATAGAATATTATGAACGGGCTTGTAGTGTGAGCAAATTTACCTCTTAATTATCCAACCCTGCTACACTTTGTAGGAATAATTTATTATTTTCAGAACAAATGCAACAAATGTCTCAGAGTGGATCCAAACTGGGAACACTTTTGCTAATGTCAGTCTTACCTTCAGACGCTTTTAAGCCAGCTGTAGACGTGCAGTGCCTCCCAGTGGAGAAAGGAAAACAGTTCATATTTACATCTTCACTCAGTTTTAATAATTCCACATCTGTGTGTGTGTGTTTCTGATAAAGCCAACTAACCTCTGCTGAGGCAAACTAACATTCCTGTCCTGTCCACCAGGTCGGCTCTTGGATGCTACCCATCAGTACATGTATGTCTTCCTGTTGGCCGGCTGTGAAGTGATACTATCCGCCTTTGTCATTGCCATTGGGAACTTTCTTTGCATAAGAAGGGAAAAGGAAGATCCCGAAGCTAAGATCCAGATGGCTGTGACCGCTGCTGAGATGGATGGGCTGAACCGTAGGGTGGACGGTGAGGAAAATGAGGAAGTCAAAAGAGAGCCAATGGAAGAAGAAAATGGAAAAGTCAGTTCTTTTAAAAGGCAGGAAGACGCGATCACGAAGGAGGCACAGGAGGGAGCTGAGACCTAATGAGAAGAATTATACTACGAATAACAAATTGCTAACCCAACGCTTATAGAACAAAAACATAATCAACAGTTTCTCTGGAAAGTAGAAGATGCTGGGAAAATGATCTCATCATTAACCCCTGAATGTCTGGGATAGTGATGACACATGACGTAAACAACCCTGTTTTTTAGGCGCTTTCAATCATATCAGTCATATGCCAGCAGGTGGAGCTCTGTGCTCCGGTCTTCAGGGTGAACCAGCAGAGATGGTGATGCTGGATGTTTTGTGATAAAAGATTTTTGCACTTAAATTTCAACATCTTTTCGCTCTCTTTATTTTTTGCAACTATTTATTGGCAACTTATGCAAGAAGACACAAACAGATTTAGAAAATAATACTGTGTGGACTATTTGGGCCCGTCAACATGCCTTCTGACAGCTTACATACAGATGTGGGCAAACTTGTCGGTACTTTTCCATTAAAGAAAGAACACCCACAATTAGTAACTTGAAACTGACAAGTAATAATACATAAAAATGTAATAAAAATGTAATCATCAAAATCAGACACTGATTTTGAATTGTGGTTCAACAGAATTATTAAAAAAAACACTGGACCCCTGTCAGCGGGTATTTTTGCCCACTCCTCATGAGCAAACGGCTCCAGCTGTCTCCGGTTTGGAGGCTGCCTTCTCCAGACTGCATGTTACTGCTCCTTCTACAGATGTTCGATGGGATTTACATCAGGACTCGTGGAAGACCACTTCAGAACAGTCCAGTGTTTTGTTCTTATCTGTTGCTGGATGCACAGACTCAGGACGCATCGCGCCAGATGCAGCAAAGCGGTCCCAGAACATGACCGAGTCCCCTCCGTGTTTCACAGCAGGTACGGGGTTCTTTTCTTTGTATGCTTCATTTTTCTGTGAACACAGAGCTGATATGACTTTCCAAAAAGCTCCAGTTTTCTCTTTGCAGCTCATCAATATGCACTTTGGCAAATTCCAGTCTCGCTTTTTTTTTGTTGTTGATATCATTCGCTTTCAGCAGTGTGTTCTCCTCGGTAGTCTTCCATTAAGTCTACTTTGGCTCAAACAGCGACAGATGGAGTGATCTGACACTGATGACCTTGATTTCAGTGATCATTGTGGGTTTTTCCTCTTTAACTGAAGGGTACCAACAATTATGACGTATCTCTATACTGGTGTTATTCACATACGGTGTATTCTGTAATTTCTGTGTTATATTTTGCTGTTCAACACTTTTTCAGAAGTTGTTTCAGTGAAAAAAGTGTTATGATTCATTCTGACATACTGAGTCCAACCCTGACAATTAAAATCGTTTATTTGCTGCTGTTTCCAGTATTTTTTTACCTTTTACTCCTGCATATGTTTAGATCTCATCTGTATATGGTAATATTTCACCTCTCTTCAATATGAAACAATTTCATAATCAAGGTCTACATATTTAAGCCTCAATATGACACATTATATGAGAAAGCATAGCAGGGGTGACCTGCATGGTGAGGTCTAGGTGCAATGTTGTGACATTTCTTTATTACTCACATTATTCTGACAGCCAGATATGCTGCTTTCAAATACTTGGCTGCACGTCTGTCTATACAAACTTATTTCTTTATTAACCAATGCAGGGCTTCCAGTACAGGTAATGTAAAAGTCAGTGTATGCATTTCACTGGTGCCAGTTTTATGATTACAGCTCCTTCAGCAGCATATTGTCAAAGCCAATGAAAAGTATTACTTTTGGGATATTTTAATATACTTTAAAAACAGGTATTAATTTAAAGCTGAAGTCAAAAGGTCAAGCACAGATCATTTTAAATTTTATATACAGTCCCAATTATAACAACTGGCTATATAGTTTAGGAAGAGTGATCATCTTAAAATGATCTACTCCTGTTTGGGACATTTTTGCCAAAATTCAGACCTCAAAATGTATTTCAGTCATTTCTGGTTTTTATGAACTTTTGTGTCAGAACTGATTTAGCAGCATTTGATGAAAACAAGAGTCAACCAACGATTTCAAGCATAATTTTTAATCTCAGTGACCCAGAATTAATAAAATTTGATTACATTTATTTTGGAAGCACTTCAGCTATATATCGGTGGTACTGCTCCCAAAAATATTTTTATCAACGATGCCTGAACAGACGCAGTCACAGTACAACAGCTCAGCTCATGCATGTATTCTGGACTGCACAGCAGATGTATCTAATGCAGTAACAATGATCCCAGATCAGCTGTTCTGATTTGATTTCTCCACAGACCAACAGAGTAAACAAATGCAGCACACCTGCACTCCCACGTCTATTTTCCTGGTTGATGTGTACACAACAGAGACACGTGATGCACTTTTCTGTGGTGAAGGATTAGACATCCTCATGAAGCCTGGCAGCTGAAAGCTCTCTGAAGGCTCCTGTTAATGGTGAAGTTAGTATTATTGTGCTATTTGACTGTCGTGCTCGCTGAATTACAAAGATAATCTCATCTTTGATGAAGGCGGGGTCAGATGGCCCAGCCTTGGATGAGTAAATGAAGCGTCTCTTCCCCCCCTTTAAAGTCTTCTGTTGCTCCCCTGTTGTTCACTGGAGTGACCATATTCACTCACTCTCAGGTACAATGAAGTATTTTGGGTTCAGTCTGAAGAGCAAGATTTTCTTCTCATATTTATATCTGACACAAAGTATAGCGAAGCAGACCAACGAGGTCAACATCAGAATCCAAATTTAGAGACTGAACAGAATAACAGCAGACATTTTTTTCATAGCAGACATGGAAGTTTATTACAGTCATTTGTAAGACAAGTTAAATATAAAAACCCCAATGCACTGCTTTTGGAAAAGCATGTGAAAGGACGGTTTGAGAGGCACACTCTCAGCAAACAAACAGTTCAGTGTTTGTTTGTGGACTTGTAAGATTATACTGTCGGTGCACGTGGTGCCGTCGCAACGTGCAGAGCCACCGAGTCTCTCGTGCCGACAACAGGAGGACGTCACGTGATCAGAATCAGGGCAGCATCCCTGCTGAACTCTATCGGCTGTAAGGATGCAGAGTCATTTGAGACTGCTGAAGCAAATGGCAGAAACCAAAGTTTCTGAACCAAGCGCATGTTCACACCCATCTCTACAGGTAAGCCACAAAAAACAACCCAATACATAACCCAATATTAGAAGTGTTTCACAGTGCAGAAACAACAAAATAAGAACGATTATGTACACAGTGAATAAACATTTAGGGAAAAATGCCTAATGATGTCTGTGCCCCCAACCTAGTGCACTTCTTTATCATAGAGCAGTAGAAAGGGAACAGGGCCCATAGGAGACTACACCTGGAGAGGGGCCAACTAACCCTTGCAACAGCACAACAAGGACATCTTCCTAACTAACACTCGAGCCTGTATCGAGACTCGTGGTGCATCTAAACATGTCAAGTTGTGTCTTTTTATTCAAATATTCGCTATGCAATGTTTTTTATGTTAGATTTAACTTTTTACTACCAAAATCCATTCCTAACCCTAACTAAATTCAGACCTTTGACCCTCAGTTGCTTTTAATAGCCTTTGGCCTGATCTCTATGCCAACAACTTGGAGAAATGTTCTATAAAAATCCAAAGTATGTGCAGTTTATGCTCATGTTTTGCCTGAATGCATCTGTCCCTCCACTGAAAAAGAGCAAAAACAAAACCAGCTCCCAGCACAGGGTCCAACACAAACTCCACTCCAGGACCGAAGAACAAGGACAGGTGTAACTTCAGATCATCTAAATTCCTGGAGCACATGGACTGTAGTAATGTTGCTGAAAGTGACGTTAACTTTCACACTTTAGCAGCACAGCTGTGCTACAGCTAGCTGGCTAACTTTATCACTAGCAAAATCATACTTGAGTGAAAAAAGCTGGTTGGTTCCCCAAGAAAAAAGACTAACAAGAACTGTGGTACTAACTTATGCATATCTGACGGCAGTGATTTCTGTAAACCGAGCAGCTGCAGAAAAAGTGGAAAATGGGGAGTTAGCAAGCTCGCTGTAACTGAGCTATGCAACATGTATCTAGAATTGGTGGCTTTAACTTTGATGTCACGCTATATGCTCATATCTCAGCTGTACAAGCTACATGATATACATTACATACAATGCAAAATAATAGTGCAGGACTGTCACTGTTTTGGCCAATATGAGCTCACACAGTGCAGCACAAGCAAATCCGAGCAACAGAATGCTGAGGGCAGTTCAAAACAGCAACTGCTGCCATCGATATCAATGGTTTAATGCAAATGGCTGCAGAGTTCATAAGGAGGGTGTAGTGATGGCTCAAAAACATAACTGACAAATGAGAAAAGGAAATGAAAACTGCACATCAACAAAAGCAACACACCTCAGTCTGCTGGTACACACACACACACATGAAAGCTGTTGATTCCAGTGGAAAAGGAGTGAAAAGCTGTCCTAACCAGGAATGAAACAGCAGCCAGTGGGAATGTAGAGTCAGCACTGAGGACGGACAATCAGTGGCCTTTTAGGTCATAATCATTTGGATCAGCCTCCTAGAAAAGGACTGCTGCGTTGTCATGCTAGCCCTGAACAAACCGAGGGTGGGGTGGGGGTTATGGTGCAAGTGGCCCCCAAATAGTAGAACAGTCCTGAAAACCAGCACTCTGATGTTTGTAGACCACATAGACAAATGCAAAAGAATCAGAGTACAACATACTGAAGGTGACGGCACTGATAGCTGGTGCCCAGTCAGAGGCTCACTGTCCATGGCAACTGTAGCAGTACAAATTATGGGGAGATTATATCTCGGCTTGGTCTGCAGGCTTGCATTGTTGGGCTCATCGAGGAGCTGGTAATTGGAGACCAGCAGGCTGTACACCAGACACCATCTGAAGGAAACACAAAAAAACCCTTGATTAAACTACCGTGCATGTCTTTGGACTGCGGGAGCAGGCTCGAGCACCTGAAGGAATGCAGTCACACTGAACCTTGTGCTAACCATGGAACAACATCTAAGTAAAACTGGGATGGGAGGAAAAAATCTGCTCAGGATTCAAACAGTCAAAACAACAAACGAGGCGAAATAGAGTGGAAACAAATACTTTGATTCTTAGCTGCATCTTTGGTTTTCCTTCACTGTACAGAAACACCATTAAATTTGGCATGTTTTCATGATGGACTTAAGTGATAATGTTAATTAATGTTACATGTCCCGTTTAAATAAACTCGAACAAATAATATTTCTAAATATCTGTGCTGAAATTTTCAACCACAAGCACCGAACATTTAAATTGTAAACCTCAGTTATGGATTGGTCAACAGTGATGGTGAGCAGTGCAGCAGCGTGGGTATCCTCCGGGTACCCTGGCGTCCTCCCACAGTTCAAAGACATGCATGTTGGGGTAACTGGTGATTCTGAATTGTGCGTGGAGTGTGTATACAATAATTGTGTGAATGTTTGGTTAAATGTGCTTTCAGTCTCATGTTCTTCAGTAAGACTAGAAAAGCGCTACATAAACGCTGTTCTGTCTTCATCATGCTGTTGCCCTGGCAACAACTCTACAGTCAGAGCTGTGAAGGCTACTTTTGAAATGTAATACATTTCTAGCTGTTACTCATTATTATTCCGCTCCACTGGTCAAAGTGGATCTATTATCCTTTCCTTAGCTTCTGTCTGACACGGTTTCAGAGCTGGCTGTAAAGAGAACAGCGTGTCAAAAGAAATCTCAGAGTGAAAAGCTCAGGCTTCAGACTGCCTGTAATTATAGGTGTAGAGCGGTCTTTTTACTAACACAGTGGATATCCCCAACATCTCCAAGCACCTGATGCTAAAAAGCTGCCTTTATGAGGAGTGACCCATCAGAAAAGCTTTCATAAAGTGAGAGGAGCTGAAGCAGCTCATTTTAGAGAGCCGATGAACTGATGAGTTACAACAAGGCCCAGAATTATACAGTAGGACGAAGACTGTTTTGATTCATGCAAAGCTGCTCTTGCACAGTTCAAGAATATAGAGCTGTAAAATGAGCACCGCCGGCCCACTTTAAAGTGCTGATAACTACAAACTGATACGACTGAAGCTACACTGACCAAACAACGATAATCTAAAAGTCCCTCCTTACTGGAACAACTGATGATGTGCTTTCATTAGAAAGATACTGAGTGGGAAACTAGTCATATATACTGGAGTTCAGGGTGATACATCGAGCAGGAGAACAGGAATGGATACAGGCCAAGTTCCTGATACTGACGTGTCCAAAGCAACGGTACAAGCAGAAATACAACGAGCTGATCAGAGGGCATTACATCCAACTTGAGTAAGGAAAGAAGTAATTCCACTCACAGGTCATGATGCTCTGCACTGCATTACCCACTCCTGCTGTCAGTGGACTGTACCCTCCTGCTCTGACACAGCCAGTATCTGACTGCTCAGTGATTTCACACCACGCTGAAAGGGAAGCTAAAAATCTGGACTACACAAACAGCAGCCCAGAGTCAAACACATCATCCCTGGTGCTGTATGGAAGGGACTTACCCAGTGTTGCTGCCGTCACACAAGGACATGGCGAGCGTCTACTTGGTGTGATGCTCGTAGGGAATGCTATTCTGAGGTTGAGGGAAGGGAGAGAAAAGGCCCAATATATCAGAATCCACATCCCACACTAAACACACCACTCAAGAAAACTGGCTGAACGCCAGTGCTTCACTCCTCGACAAAGAAAGCTGAGGCTGGCACGCTGTGTGCCTGTGTGTGTGTGTGTGTGTGCGCGCGTATGTGTGAGAGAGAATGACTGAGGTTCCCAGTCTTTTTTTCCATGTATGCAAACAGTCCATACGATTATTAGGCATCAGTGTCTGATTACAGGACAATACTGTATCGAAATACAGACTTTACTATGTTAACTTTAACCAGTACTACTCTCCTCCTCCATATTTGGATGAGGGCTTTTATTTGAAGCCCAGACTGGGATGAGATCACCTGAAATATTCAGTAAGAAGAGTTTCATCTTTCTGCTCGTGTGTGTGTGTGTTATGAAACACTACAATCAGAAGGCATCTTGTACCTGTGAGGTGGACATGCGAGAGGTGTCCTGCCGCCCTGTTAGATCTGACGATGACATGTTGATTGGAGCACCCCGATGCAGCCGCATGCTAACCTTTCGTTCGCGCTCCATACCGGACACTTGTCGAGGAGATGTGTTCGCTGGAGGCCACAGAGACCACAAACACACACCATCACACACTTTCATCTATATTTTGAGATTATAGGAGACAGAATGAATCCATATTTCCATAAAAAAAAAGGGCATGGTGGGTTGGCTTTTCATTAAAGTGCTCAAGTTAATGTATTAACCATTACATATCTCCACTGAGTAAAATGTGGCAACATATGTGATAACATCAAAAGAACACATTTCAGATCAAACAAATGTTAATATTAGACATCTTGCCCCTAAAGTCTGGCAACCTGACAGGACAGTTTGTTACCAAGGTTAGCTTGGTTAGCTTTGTTTTTAGTCTGCCTGCTTGCTGCACCCGAGCTATGGTGGTGTGGACTTGAGTGTTACAAGATGATATCTGACCGCTGAAGCTGGACCTTGGGAAAAAGGATGAGCTTATCATAGATTTGTGGCCACCACACAAGCTAAACAGCTGGATTTTCTATGTGTCTGCTGCTGTGGCAACATCAGCGGCTGCCCCTTCACTCAGTACTCAGTCCCAGCGGCACTGCACTCCCTGACACGGGTCGACCCCTTCTGGAGGAGAGCCAGTCATCTCAGCCGATCTCCTGACTCTTGCTGATGAGATGTGGCACATCCTCGGGGTTAAGCACAAGTCCCAAGTCTGCTCTACGCTCTGCAACCTGAAGCCATGGTTCCTGGTAAAGAGCAGCAAGAGTTGTGCTAGAAGTTCCCTTTGTCTAAATCCTATGAGGTGACTGTTGTGATTTGGTGCTATATCAATAAAACTGAATTGAACTGAAAATGTGGATGCGCCGTGCTCTTCGGTGCGGCACCCTCAGGTGAACAAGTTGATTTCTGCCCAGGAATCTGCTCTAGAGTGAGGTGACGCTACCACATTGGCTACCGGAGAAATGCCACTTACTCAGCCCGGCAACGCTGAGGACGGTTCCCGTTCAGGCACTGAAGAGGGGATGGCTACCCAGCAGGACAAGTGCCTCAAACTGTACAGCACTTTGTAACTTTGTGTTATGAGAAGTGCTCAGGGTTCTGGCACTGCTGGGCTGAGGTACTGTCATACAGGGCTGAGAATTTCACTGGTTTGCTATTGGAACTGTTCGCTATTACTGGAATTAGCATGCCGGGAGGCATCTTTTTGAACTATTAGTTGGACTGTGAAGAACTTTTTGGAACGTTTGAGTCCTGTTACAAGAGGACTTTGGTGTGGCCTAGTCAAAGTCTGCACATAGATCAGAATGAGATGCTTTGGCATGAGCTTTAACAGGCTGTGCACTAGGGCTGCAACTAACGACTATTTCGATAGTCGATTAGTCATCGACTATTGAAACGATTAGTCGACTAATCGGATTATAAATCATATAATTATGAAATGACACTTATTTAACTATCAGCTTTTACATTTAAGGTTATTTAAAATGCATACCTGTCAAGTCTCCCGTTTTGCCCGGGAAACTCCCGTATTTACCCTTCTGTCCAGCCGTCCTCCCGTTTTATTATTTTCAAGTAAATTTCCCCTATTTTAATATAATAATTTAAAAAAATTATCCCTGCCGCTCCAAACTGAACTCTGTCAGTAGCCTCGCGAGAACTGCCACCTGCCGCAGC
>VUQK01029675.1:17589-28867 GCA_015106715.1 Bujurquina vittata | reverse complement strand
AATTTCTGCAGCACTCAAGGTTCCTAAAAGCTCAGTGGCCTCCATAATCCTTAAATGGAAGAAGCTTGGGACAATCAGAACTCTTCCTAGACCTGGCCGTCCAGCCAAACTGAACAATCGTGGAAGAAGAGCCTTGGTGAGAGAGGTAAAGAAGAACCCAATGATCACTGTGGCTGAGCTCCAGAGATGCAGTAGGAAGATCGGAGAAAGTTCCACAAAGTCAACCATCACTGCAGCCCTCCACCAGTCGGGGTTTTATAGCAGAGCGGCCCGACGGAAGCCTCTCCTCAGTGCAAGACATGAAAGCCTGCATAGAGTTTGCCAAAAAAACACATGAAGGACTCCCAGACTATGGGAAATAAGATTCTCTGTTCTGATGAGACCAAGATTTAACTTTTTGGCATTAATTCTAAGCGGCATGTGTGGAGAAAACCAGCACTGCTCATCACCTGCCCAACACAATCCCTAAAGTGAAACATAGTGGTGCCAGCATCATGCTATGGGGGGTGATTTTCAGCTGCAGGGACAGGACGACTGAAAATGGCTGTCCACCATCATTCACCATCCGACCTGATGGAACCAGAGAGGAACTGCAAGGAAGAAATCCAGCTATAAAAAACTTGTTGCACCATTCCCAAGAAGACTCATGGCTGTACTAGTTCAAAAGGGTGCTTCTACTCAGTACTGAGCAATATTTGATTTTAGCAAATGGCTGCAATGAAACAGAGTAAAAAAAAATAAAGGGGTCTGAATACTTTTCGTACCCACTGTTGACAAGATCCAATCAAGATTTAAATTTGGAGAAATTTCTGAAGATGGTTATATTGATAAGTCTTTATTCAGGCAGCACAAGCTCGTAATGAAATTTATATTATATACTTATCCTCCTCACACAAACAACCCCCCCCACACACACACACACATGCGCACATACATAAACACACACACATGCACAGAGCTTTAAGTTTGAAAAACATGAACATCCAAATCATCACGTGTACTCCTGAAGAAAGAATTTTAAAAAAGGCCTTTTGTCGAGTTTTTGAGAAAGGATTTGCTGTAAAAAGGAAAAATGCAAATGACAAACAGAAAGTAGGCCAACTTTGAACCATAGCAGAAAGGATTTTCTTCGTGACCAGATAGAGGACATGCTTAAAGGCCACAGTAATGGAACAGTTGGCTTTAGCTGGTGCTTCTTTCATATCTCTCTCATATACTCGTACAGTGTATATTCTACAGGAGACAGTACACAGTACTTTGACCTTTTACTTTTAAATAATTATTTTAAAAAATGAAAAAATGTAAGGAGAAGTATCTTTTTTTTAACTGTTAAAAAAAGGGTCCAAACAAAGGGATTGCTAGACAAGAGTTAAAGTTGTATGCAGAACAGAATAGCAAAGCATTGCTACTTGTTGGACTTTGTTCTTATTTCTGCATTTTTCAGTTGTGATTCATCACTCATGGTGTCCCTATGCCTCCACATTAATCATTACTGTAAGATTTTCATATATATTACAAAATGAAGGTGAGTTTATAACAGCGTGCTTAGTGTACTCTATGATGTTACAATGTACATTTTAGCTTAGTTTAATATGTCATCTATAATCAGCTGTGGTTTTTCAAAAGTAATTTACACTCAGTGATTTCTTGTTGTGACGGCTCAACAGTTCAGTGGCCATACTGCAAATTAAAAAATGAGTTTCAGTTAGGGCTCTGACTGTAAACGGTTGTGCATAATCAGGTACTTCCTCTGGGGCTTTTAGCTGATTAGGCATTGTGAAACGCTGTCTGTTTTCAGCTTTTAGAACCCCCATCTGTTATAATACTAAACTGACACACTCTTAGTTTTGACAGAAGATCTATCACAGTTTTCTACCTGGGAAGAGCTGCAGGTGTGGGTACGTGTTTCCTTCTCTTACTCTCTATCTCTCTTACTCATCTCGCTCTCTCCCGAACTTGGCAGGAGATCGATTTCCTTCCTGAGGCGAAGTGTTCAGATGACTGATGCTCAGAACGGCGGAGAGCACGGTGCACCCATCAGTTCTAGCACCAAAGCACTGTTGACAAGATCCTAAGAACTGCAGCCTCAGAACTGATGAGGCAGCAGAAAGCAGAACAGGCATGCACTACACTATCAGGAGCAGGCAGGCAGGTAGAGCAGAGAAGGTGTTTAAAAAAAGCAAGTTTAAAACAGGTGACACCATGCTGCAACAAAGTTTTGGGACTATATTAACATTTTTACACTGCTCTAAAAAAAAAAAAAATTAAAGGAACACTTTGAAAACGCAACGATTTTAATGGGAAAAAAAACAAGCTGGATATCTATACTGATGTGGGTAATGTGCCAAGAACGAAAGTATGCCACATTGTTTGATGGAAATTAAAACGATCAACCTACAAAGTGCTGAATTCAAAGACCCCACAAAAATCTAACGGAAAAAAAAAATATGCGGCAGGCTAGTCGATTTTTCTGAAATTTCCTTGCAGCAACTCAGATATGGTACTAGTACTAGTTTGTATGGCCTTTGTGTGCTTGTATGCATGCCTAAAAATGTCGGGGCATGCTCTTAATGAGATGACAGATGGTGTCCTGGGGAATCTTCTTCCAGATCTGGACCAGGGTATCAATTCTTTTATCCTCCAGGAACTGCCTGCACACGCTTGCCACACGAGCCTGTGTATTCTCATGCACCAGGAGGAACTCAAGGCCCACTGGACCAGCGCAAGGTCTGAAAGTAGGTCCAAGGTGTTCATCTCAATATCTAATGGCAGTCAGGGTGCTGTTGCTAAATACTGTTACAGGCAGCATAACATTCTTCACAGCTTCTCCAGACCCGTTCACGTCTGTCACATGTGCTCAGGGTGGACCTGCTTTCATATGTGAGAAGCGCAGGGCATCAGTGGTGGATCTGCTACTTCTGGCATTCTATGGAAAATGCCAGTTGAGGTACACAATGCCATGCAGTGAGCACAGGACCTTCTGGAGGACGTCAGACCCTCAGGCCACCCTTCATGAACTTTGCTTCTGATTGTTTGGCCAGACACATTCACACCAGTGGCCTTCTGGATGTCATTTTGTAGGGCCCTGGCAGAGCTTATCTTGTTCCTCCTTGCATAAAGGAGCAGATATGGGTCTTGGTGATGGGTTAAAGACCCTCTACAGCCCTGTCCACCTCTCGTAGTGTAACTGCCTGTTTCCTCCATGCTCTCGAGACTGTGCTGGGTGAAACAGTAAAACCTTCTGGCAATGGCATGTATTGATGTGCCATCCTGGTGGAGTTGGACAACCTGTAGGGTACCCTCTGTAGGGTCCAGGTATCACCACATGCGACCCCGGCCAAATGCAAAACTAGTAAAAACAAAACAGCTAATCTGGTCTGCACTGCTTTGGACTGCTTTTGAAAACCGTGAACTCTTCATCTGAAATCTGTTGAAAACCTCCTGCTCACAGATGGAGATTCATCCTTCATTGCACTCATATAATTTTCCATAGGTAAAGTTGGGTCACTTTGCAGAAGTTTAAGGTCCTTTCCCCAGATTTTTTTTAATTTTTTCACATCATGTTATATTTATTATTTCAGACCTCTGTGTGTACACTCACTGTTAACATATGCTCTGGTGTGCTTGCACTATTCCCTCTTAATTGTGGTTTGTTTTAAGAATGCACGTTAGTTAAAATGAACTTTTTGGATTCTTAATAAAACATATGTCAAGCCAGGTTACTGTTTTTGATTATTAGGCTGCAACTCTCCCACATCTAGGTCCTTGATCCTTAATCCATTAAATGTTTTCGTATCCGATATCGAGATACTGATTGGAATCAAAACACCAGGTGTCAGTGAGATCATTGTGTTATTATAACCTATTGGTAGTTAAATAGTTAGGTAATTTCCCCAAAATGGAAAATTGCCTTTGAGTTTACCACTGACATCATTGTAATAAAAACAGCACTTGTGTCAAAGAACAGACTATTTATTTGGCAAAAAAAGCCCCTTTTCTTGATGTAGGTCTCAAAGAATGATGATCTATGTATTAGGATAACTAATCTCCATTCAAAAGGATAATATAATATATCTGGAAAAAAAACAACTATACAAAACAGAGTTTTACTAAGTATAAATAATACAAAGAAAAAGAAAGAAAGGGAAACTGCATGCATGTGGAAGCAAAAGTGTAACACAACATTGAATGAAAACTCCCAACACTTTCTTGATTTCACAAAAGCCGTGCTGTCAGCAAGAAGGCAGTGCTGGAAATATAAAGCACATTGATGTAAGCACCACAACAACAGAAACCTCAGCTACACTGGGCCTGGTGGTTCATTATGGGAAACACATTTCAACTAGAATGTACAACATAAGCAAAACACATCTCATCTGATGGTAAAAAAGAAAGAGAGAACTAACACTTTAGTGAGTGAGGATTAAATAAATAATTGCATACTGTAAATGAAGGCACTGGTGACCTTCAGTATACGCTACAATGAAGATTTTAAGGCATCTTTACACAAGATTTTATTTACTTGTGCATATGACCATTTTGTATTACATGGCCTTCTAAGATCTTTTATGTGCCAGTCCCTCATGTAATATCTGCGTGATGTACAGTCAAATTAGTCAATTAAGTCCACATAATGAATAAATGGCACCGCAGTTTGATTTTACAAATAAGAAAACGTTCAGCAATTAGTATTTCATAAAATCAATTCCATTAGAGATTTTTTTTGTATCATTTGCCTGCAGACATCTTCCAGTATGTGTATAAAAATGTTTCAGAAAGATTAACATAATTGGGATGGTTTAGAAGTTTAGAACTGTCATCCTGATACATTTGTAATGGGGACTTCATGTTCATGGTTTATATATGTAAAACACACAACTCTGAGCTCCATAATTCTCATATAATATGACTGATGTATAACTTAGAATCCAATAGACATTATATTATCAGCTGAAATACTAGCCATCAAAGTAATAACCATGTGTTTATCCTTGCAACAAATTCTAGATATATCAAATATATGATTTTAGATAATAACGTCTGAATTCTGGTTTAGGCAGGGCTCATTTCAGTGTGAGGAATTTAATGTCGTGGTCAAGTGGAAACCTTTGGGGCTGAAAACTATAGCCAACAAGGTGCAAAGAAATTTAGATTTTGTGTGTGTGTTTTTTTATTAAGCGGCAAGAATGCTCTGTGAGACAGGTAGGAGGGAACGCAGGCAGCTGTAGCTGTCAGCTGTCTTCTAGACATCTGGACATCCTGACAGTGTCTGTGGTGTTGGTACCTTAAGGAACATTTCAATGCTATTATGACAATATGGCTTGCTGTGCGGTTAATTGCACTAACAGCCTGTGCCAGATGTCTATACTGATGTTTTAGTGAGTGAAATTCTGTTTTATTTTTATCCAAATTAGAATTAATTTAAATATATTTGTCTGTGTGATCTATACAATTTTGGGATGTACCCTGCTAATTTTGCAAATTAACAAGGTTGCTAATGTTACTCGATAACTTAATTCTTAACTTAATATCATCCTACCAACCTATACTTCTCCAGTCTGAATGGCATTCCGATGTCCTTCCTGTAGGTTCTATTGGTGTGTATCAGTGAACTGATGTCTTGTTCACTCATGGCAAACAGCTTAATGTTATCCAGGTAGAGGAGGTGACTGGTGTTTGCTCATTCCACAGTCAGTATCCGTAGTCAGTCTTGCTAACGATCTGTCTTAGGAGGATTGGGCGTATGCAGAACAGCAGTGGGGACAGAGCGTCCCACACTTGATGGTGACTTGCGCAATTGTCTTGAAGTTGGCCTCTAGTGTTGTTTTCCACATCCCCACTGAATTCTTGATGAAGGCTCTCAGGGTCCTGTTGGTCTTGCACAGTTCTAGGCACTCCAGGATCCATGTGTGAGGCACTGATTCATAGGCTTCCTTGTAGTCAATCCAGTCAATGCACAGGTTGTCAGTCTGGTCTTCCAGTCTTGAGTGACTGCTCGATCTACCAGTAAATCTTTAATTTGACATAAGAAATACAGATAAAATCAAAAATAATGATAATAATCATGCAGTTTATTTAAGGTCGCCTCAAGTGTCTATTCGGATGAAGCGGCGACACTTGTGACCGTGCAGAACAATGCGTGAAAGACGGTCTTTGTCATAAAGGTCTTACCTGTACTGTATGTGGACACTGGTTTATTGGTGGTGTTAGAAGCAGGAAATTAGATGTCATCCAGGTCTTTATGTCCTTAAAACATTTCTGCGGTTTAACTAATTGGTGTGTGTCATCTGGGTTCATGAATAGATAAATCTGGGTATCATCTGCATGGCAATGAAAATGTATACTATACCTTCTAATACCACTGCCCTATAATGTAAATAGAAATGGTCCTAGCACAGAATCCTGTGCATCGCTATAATTAAACTTTGTTTGTGAAGAAGACTCCCCATTTACATGAACAAATTGGAGTCTATTGGATAGATGTGCTCAACTAGCCTAGCTACTGTATGTAACTGACATGATAATTATAATGCAGCTAATGAACAGAGGCACCAGCGAAGCACAAAGCAAACTTGGCCTAGCAACACAACCAGTATATGAACAATACTTACAGACAATGCCTTAGCATCAAGGGAGAATGAGCAACTTTAAACTGAAGAGCTGTGGACAGAATGAGTTCATGGGACTGTGGATGATGACCGCATGGCCAATTTGCTTCCTGATTTTAAGGGGGTTTTTTTTGGGGTTTTTTTGGTGGTCTGGGAGCTCTATGGGATGGTGACTGGGAGCATGGCAGGAAGAGAGAAGCTGCAGAGAGGCATATAGGACTGCAACTCTGCTTCCTGCTCTGAACTCTGGATAGTCACGTTTTGGGGGGTTAATAAATTTTGTCAGATTTCTAGAAATGAGAGACGCTCCATTCAAAGAGGGATGGATGTTATCTCTCTTAACAAGACCAGATTTTGCCCAGGAAGTCTCCCAATTGTCAACAAAGCCCACATTGTTTTTGTAAATGATTACTAACCTCCAAATCTAAAAATGGAATAGTAAGTCTATTCCTCTAATATGTTTAACACGCCTGCTCTTCTTTCATCTCAGCATTAGACCCTCAGTGTGGCTTCCTGGTACACAGTGTTTTATGTACAAAAGGTCATTAGCCATGAAAGTCAGATCCAATTATGTAACCTTTATACAATAAGCTTGCAGGTGCAAACTAATTAATAAACATCTGCAATCATTTTTCACTAGCAGACTCTACCATAAACACTATTTTGCCGTGTATACTTGAGATCTAGTTATGCGTTTGACTTCAGACATGTTACATGATGAAACTCGTGACAGGCAATTGCAAAGATGTCCTAAGCACATAAATATCTAGTGGAGCAAAAAGCAACTTTGAAAACTAATGGCCGAATCTTATATAAACAAAATATAATATTGTGCACTGATGGCATTGCTGACTTCTGTCACTGACCTCTTCATGACAGAGATGTTGATTATAGGGTGATTCCTTCTCAAATCAACAGTTTGTCTATTCAGCATTCCTGTTTTTATCATCTCAGGTCAAGACTGACATTGTGTGAAATTTTTGCATGTAATGTATTCTACACAGCATACTTTCTTTCCACTCCGACATTCTCCCACTCCTTTGTATCGAAAAACAATCTTCTTCCTAGTTTTGATAGATGAAACTTTGAATACCGTCATCTTAGTCATCTGAGTGCAGTTCATTTTTCCTTCTAGAATGCATATCACATCATTATTTCTGTATTTCTGACTAGTAGACAGTACCATGAACCAACACAAACCTCAAACAGTTTCACAAACTCTTTTGTCGCGCTATTGATTTGCCCTTTTGATGCTGAACAGCATTTAACCTTTAACGAACTCCTCTCTTCATAGCTACTCAGCGTCCTACTTGGTATTTTAGCATTGCTGACTATCTAATGACCACTGCAAATGCTGCAAATACTGAATGAATGATGAGACTTTCTGTGTTCACATAGCTAAAGGTCTGTCAGTGTACTTGTGTCTTTGGTGGTATAGTTTTTAAATGGCAGGGTGTTGATCAAAAGTTTTTCAGGTTTTCAAAGGGTCACTGGGACGCACAGGTAAACGGCCATTTTGGATTTTGGAAATTGCCAATATTGGGTAACATGTTTGTGTGATGGTTATCCGCATTGCCTAAAAGCAAGAAGGTCCCAGTTTTGAATCGACTGGCCTCAGTTTGCATCTTCTCTTCATGTCTGTGTGGGTTTCTTCCACATAGATTGTAAGTGTGCATGTGAGATGCGAGTGTGAATGAATATCTGTCTTTCTGTGTTAGCCCTGCAATAGATTGCTGACCTGCCCAGGTTGTCCTGTGACAGCTGAGATAGGCTCGGGCACAAGCATGACCCTGAATTGGATAAGCAGCAGTGGGTGGATGGATGGATGGAGAGATGGAGAAAATGTAAGCACTTATCTAGAGCTTAAATGTGTTTGATATGATCAGATCTAAGCTAATATTGGTCCCTCACCGTACTTCACAAGGCTTCCCTACAAACAGGATTTGCCCTGGAAATGTAGGTAAATATTTTTTTAACGTGTCTCCAACTCAGAGGGAACGATACCTAAAATAATCGTTTCCCTTTGTCATAAAAAGTATTTTCATATAGTTTGTGTTGGCATAGGACTTCAAAGGAGAGAAAACTTCTGTCTCGGAAATATTGTGTTTTGATTTTGGATGCAAAATTTACAATAATAATATTTTAAAAAATAATATATGTATGTAGAAAACGTCTATGTGAATATATTTTCAAATTTATGCATTCTTTTTGCTTGTCCGAACAGTACAATATAACTCAGCCATTTATTGGACAGTTAGAAAGGATGTGGTATGATGAGGTTCTAACAGTTATCTACTTCAAAAATACCTAAAAGATAACAAATATTTAGTTATCGAGGGTTTTTTGATAGTGTGGTCCAATATGATTTAACAATATGATATATAATATGATTTATAAATCTGCCTTAAAATTTAAAGGACTCTATTAATAATACCTTTATCCTGTACATTTAGTTGACTAAACAGATTGATCAGTGATGAAGAGCATTGGTACTGCTTGTCATATAAAAATGAAAAACATAAAATAATGCGAAATACAATTTTCTGTGGTGTTAAAATGCCAGAAAAATACTGAAAGAAAAATAGAGCACTTTGATTTTGCTAAAATGGAAGAGAAAGAGAATCACTTTTGTTTGATAAGGCTTTCTTTTGATGTAGAGGATCCATTTAGCAATGGATTTTCTCCTCTTTTGTCCAGGAAGCCAAACATATTCTGTCACTTTTCATTCTGTCCTATTTTATGTGCCTGTGAAGGAGGCTTTTCCAGTGAAGCTGTTTTGCTCATGATCACGTCTTTTTTTTTCCTTTCCTGAAAGACAATGAGTGAATATTCCTCAACATAACTGTCTTCATGAATGAGCAGGCATGCTTTTAGCAATCGCAAGATAAAATTTCCTTTTGTGCCTGACTGAATTAAAATGTCGAACCTTTTTTTTTTCTCTTCAAATATTAATTTCATATACAACAATCTCAATTTGGGAAAGTATTTCTTTGGAGAGAATATTTTTGGCTTGGGTTTATTTTTTTTAATGTCCCATGCGTCTATCCATTTGCTGCAGTTTTTCCAAGGGTGGGCTATGAGAATAGCACATAAGAAGAGCTCTTTGCAGCTATCACTTCACCTAAGAGCCAACTTAGTCAGATGCCCAAACCACTTCAACTGGCTCTTTTTTGATGCTGAGGATCAGCAGATATATCCTGGGCCTGTTTGAAGGAGCTTCACGTCTTATCTTTAAGGTTGATCCCAGAATTTTATCAGACACAGTTCTTTTCTGGTGTCCTCTGTTTTACTTTTGGTCACTATCCACAGCGTTTGGCCATAGGTAAGGGTAGGTAAACCACTAAACCAAAAGCTTTGCCTTCACAAGCTCTCGCTTCAACAACAAACTGATACAGCATCGGCATTAAAGGTAAAGCCTCAGTCTCCTGCTCCCTGCTTTATAAACAAGACCTTGAGACACTTAGAAACCAAAACCCCAAGCTTGCTTTTCCTGCCGAGAACCCAGACCTGAGACATTAAGTTACTAATTCTCTCCTTAGCCACTTTGCACTAAGCTGTAAATGGCTCCAGTGTGAGTTGGCGCTCATTGCTTGATGTAGCCAACAGGAACATCTTATCTCCAAAAAAACTAAAAACCTAAGTTTTGCTGCCATGTTTTGTTTTGTGTTGTTTTTTTTAGAGAAAAGAGGCTTTCTCCTGGCAACCCTTCTAAACAAGCCACACTTATTCAGTTTTTTTCTGACTGTACTGTCATGAACTTTATCATTCAACGTATCAGTTGAGGCCTGTTGAGTCGCAAATGTAGCTTTTGGATTTTCTGTGACCTTCTATCTTCTAATGTTAGGGTAAATTTGCTTAGATGTTTATTCCTTGTAAGATTGTGCCAGTGTGTGAAATCCCTAAATCCCGTTTTGTTTTTTGTTTTTTTGTTTTTTTAAAGGACAAAATATAAAGATCAAATAAAGGTCAAATTTCGCATTTTTGCGAAAAAATGCACCAAAAGAAGAAATTGCACCAAAGAAGACAGAAGACTGTGCATCTCAATAGCAATAACATGTCTAATTTCACTTTTAACTGTATATTTAACAAAAAGAGTCATATTTTAACTTTCACAAATTCATTCAGTAAAATACATGGATCCAACACATGTAACATATCTTCATCCTCAACATCTGTAAATCCCTCTATTTCTTGATTTTCAGTTTCATGCAAGCTACTATATAGTAGGAGGGTGACTGCACATGCATCATTTTTAATGCTTTAATGTTTCAAATACGATTGACAGAACATGTACGCCTACTGGTATTTGGCTTTTCAAGCCAAAAAGGCTGAATGGCACCAGCACAAAGGCTGACACAGTTGACTAAATCTTTTGTTCTACAGCAGGATTTTTTTTTTTTATAAAAAGCGTATTTAAGGGACTGTGTCTTGACTGCTGTCAATATTGTCAAAACCTTCAACTTCTACCAGGAGCCTGTTTTTTGGGGTGTTTTTTCCCTAGAATTTGCCACTTTGAGCATAGAATACTGAGGAGTCCATATTCTCTTGTCAAACAAGCTAGTGAAGTGAAGCACAAATATAAATATTGAACTGGGTCCTTAGCAATGCTAAAGCGTCTTGAGTTTGTCCTCAAATACACCACACTGTAATGTAAAGGCAAAGTAGAGTGT
>VUQK01029675.1:0-10315 GCA_015106715.1 Bujurquina vittata | reverse complement strand
GATAGTCTTTTTTTTTTGTGGTGTTTTTTTTTTTTTTTTTTTTACCTTTCTCTTTACAAATGTATGTTGGGCCCCTGTGCTCTGTGTGTGCGGTGTGGTTGCAGATGGAAAGCAGCTCTCTTTTGCATCAGTGTGTGTCTCTGTGCATGTGTGTGGTGTGGTCACAGGCTGAGAAGAACCTTGGCTCACATGGGAACAAATGACAGGATATGGTTTAGTGAGCCTATCCGTAAACAGATGAAAGAAACCAAACTAGTAAAAGTGCACACAGAAATTAGAGCCTTGAGACCTTGCCAGACCTCCCACAGAGATTTCAGTCTAGCGTCAGATGGTCAGTTGATGGTCACCAGGTTTAACTCTGCATCTCTTCAACATTAATGAGTCACCACAGAAATGTGAATGCCACCAGTCCTTCAAAATCTGTGAAATGACAAGAAATCATTACAAACCAAATTGCACCAAAAAAAAAAACAAATAAATAAAAATCTTGGGAAAATCTGGGACAAACAAAAACACCCAAATTACCCCCGTTCACTGCTGGTAAATCATAAAATGACAAAGTAGCCGAATGGAAAGCTAAATCAATATTCCAGCAGATTTTTGTTATCAACATAGTGTCTTGACAATATAATGCAAATACTCGTTCAAAGAAGGGTCTAATTAAAACTGTCAACTGCATCATTTGTGGCACAAAAACACAAATATTTCTCTCTGCAACACTTGTTTCCACTCTCTATTCCTCATACAAAAACAACACAATCACCCTATTGACAAAGCAGAATTGAATGCCACAAATATATAATTTCTCTCCCTTTTCTTGCAGAAACAACAACAAGAAGAAAGTCATTGTTATGAAATCTGCTATTTCCTCATTAGCACATTTAACCATTCCATGAATTTATTACACAGTGTACTAAATCAATCCTTTCTGTTCAGTGCAAAACATAAAAATTGCCACCCTAAAACAAAGAGAGGGAAAAAAGGCAAAGACTAAAACGAACAAAAACACCATTAAACATAGATATCTGTAAGGCATACTTTGAATACGCCATACAAATGCTAACAGTATTGATACTTGGGAAAATGAATATATTCAAAAAAAGTTTTGCAAAGTTTTACTATAGTTTGGCCTCAAGTAATGAAGCTGTTCTCAGACACTTTTTATACCTGTCAAATGTCGCTTTACTCTCAGTGGAAAACATTGCAGTGCCTTTGTATTTCAGTGGCTTGAAATAAAATTCTAATTGTTTTTTTACCCTGTTGAAGAAAGTAAAGTTTTTGCATTCTAATTCAATTTCATCAACAAATTCCCAGTAGACTGTACCTCCTGGCTTCCTCACAACACCGATGAACATATGGTGATAACAGTGGGAGACACTGAAAATTACGAGCTTGTTGTAGCATGCCAAACATTCATTTATTTATTTATTTTATCTTTATCAGACTCATATTGCTCCACTGAAATAACATTTTAGGCCGTGGCTGTGAATGAAGACATCGAAGGTCGTGTACTATATGGACAAAAGTACTGACCACCTACACATTACTCCTACAGGAGCTGCTCTGCTATGGCCATGCCATGAAGCTCCTTCGTGCTGATGTTAATGCCAGAGGAGGTTTGGACGTTATTGGCAGTTATTGAGTCATCAGAACACTGGTGACTTTTACACACTATACGCCTCAGCACTCAGTGACCCTGCTCCATAACCTTACATGTGTCTGAGCTGCTGTGCTCCCCTCCACTTTGCAACAATACCACATACTTGATTATTATCTAGGAGGGGGAAAAATCATGAACTTGTTGCACTGGCAGCATCCTCTTCTAGTAAAACATTCAAGACCCATTTTTTTTCACAAATGTTTGCAAAAGGCAGACTAAAAAGCTGGGTACTGTGACAATGGGGCTGAAAATATTATAATTCATGGGGTTTTTGCCTTTATTTTGACAGGCCAGTAGAAAAAGAAATCAGGAAGGTGGTGACAGAATGGGGGTTGCTGGCTGAAGCGGGTGACCTATAGTGGTGCACTGAAGTCAGAGATTAAGAGGTCAGACCCAAATAATATTTGCCACAAGTGTACCTTCTAATGGAAAATGTGTGTGCTTAATATACCCAACAAATATTTGCTTCCAGAAATTATGTAAAAGTAGTCCTCCCCCAGAAAGCAACTTCAAAGATCATTTGTGTTTGCTCTTATTATTAAGTATAGCAATGCAACTAAGAAAGCAATGTATTTTATTTTTATATGTTTTGCAATCTTGCCCCTGCACACCACCACAATGAATTCTAAATCATACAATGTGACTGAAGTGCAGACCTTCAGCTCAACAACTGAGCAATTGACTGACAGGCAGTTTTGAGCTTCTAAAGACAGAGAATATGTATAAAAAAATGCTGCATTTCCTAAACGGTTAACGCAATACTTTTAGAAGACCTCTTGAATTTAATTTGAAAGCATTTAAAGAGTTGAAAGAGTTTACTGTGTGCATTCTTCACAAATACAGATCAACCAGTTAAACTGAAACAATTCATCAGGTTTCACCATCATCACACACTGAAGATGAGCATGGAGCAGGATTGTTCAATTTACCATTTACTACATACCATGTAAACATGAATGTATTATTTGTGAAAGGCTTTTATAGTGTTTGACATTGTCATTAAAAAGAAGAGCGGCTCAGAGATGAGGGAAAATAATCAGTCTCTTCCACAGCTCTTGAACTAGTAATTGTTCTGACAAGAAGTGTTAGCAAGTGGAGAGCAATAACGGGCTAAAGCAGTAAGGAAATGAAATATGTGAAATAGATTTAAGTTAAAATACATATTCACTCTGCTTCTGAGTAGCTATTTGGGAAAGGTGGAAGGGACTCTTTGAAGGGCTGTTTTTGCGGTATATGCTTTTGCACCCAAAAAAACCCCAAACAAACAATAGAAAAGAGAAAAAAATGCTCAGATTATTGTTATTATTAGTCACGCTAGTGTTAACATTAAAGCAGGTCAGGTTGTACTGGCTATTGTAGGTGGGAAAAGGTAGCAACAGAATTGACTCGGTAGTAAATTTTAATTTAAAAATTAAATCTTTGCCAGATTTTTTAGAAATTCGAGATCATCCATCGATCCATTCACTTCACAGTTCAGGGTTGCAGGGGGTTTGAAGCCCATCACAGCTGCCATAGGACAGATTGCCAGTCTGACACAACCAGGTCATACCATTACCTTTCCACTGAGATCTAAAGCATGTAAAATACACAAAAATATTCATCTGTTGATAATTTGTCAGTGAAATTCGCAAAGTGTGGTATTAATTTGAGTTGAATTTTAAAGAACAGAGCATACTGTTAAGAGATTGTTGAAGAACGTCGGATAAATTTTAGAATGGGGTTAAGAACATAGACTGAATAAATGACTGAGACACCAATAAGCTTCAAGTTGAAGATGCGAGGCAAAAGAGATTTCAAAGATTAAAAAAATAGGCTAGAAGGGTCAAAACAGATCACACTTGGAAACATTCATAGTTAGAGTAAGCAGTTTCAATTGTTTTACCAGTTTTTGTTTTTTGGTTGTCTGCTTAATTTCAGAGAATATTAAATTGACTGACAGCACAAGAATCATACTAATTGCTCGTGCTGTCAGTTTTTCAGCATATGAAAAAAACACACACACACATTCTGTGATTAATTTAGGTCACTTGACACTTCCAGGCACCTTTGACAATAGAAAAACAATTTCACAGGATGAATAATTAGCCTATAATGGACTAACTGTGATTAGCAATTTTTTCACACATACACAGTTAAAGTCTGTTTGATCATTTTCCAAATGATTTAGTTACTCCTTGAATCAGTGCTTTTTATGTTTGTATACGCGTGCATATAATTTTCAGCTCTCATAATGCTGACGAGCTTGTACAGCTCTACATTACCTTTCAACTTAGAAGCATTTAATTTCAATCACTACAGCGTGGCCACAATATTTCCTAATCATAAATTTTAAGACAAAACAATATCAGAAAAGGTTCAGAAAAATGCTTGCATTTGACACTTTTTGTAACATCAAAACTAAGCACCTAAGCATGCAGACTGCTTCTACAAACACTTGTGAAAGCATGGGTCCAGTCATCAAACTTCCTCACTGCTAAATATTCCGCAGGTAATTGTTAATAATATTATAACAAAGTGGAAACACTTAGGAATGACAGTAACATAAAGTGGTAAGCCACGTAAAATGGGGCTACAGAGGTCGCCAGCTTTCTGCAGAGTCAATCGCTACAGACCTCCAAACGTTGTTGCCTTGAGATTAGCTCAAGAACAGAGCACAGGGAGCTTCATGGAATGGTTCTCCATGGCCAAGCATGCTGCATTCAAGCCATCACCAAGCACAATGCAAAGCATCGGATGCAGTGGTCTAAAACAGGTCGTAACTGGACTCTAGAGCAGTGGAGACGTGTTCTCTGGAGTGGCGAATCATGCTCCTCCATCTGGCAATCTGATGGATGAGTTTTGGTTTGGTGGTTGCCAGGAGACCGGTACTGGTCTGGCTGCACTGTGCCAAGTGTAAAGTTTGGTGGAGGGGGGATTATAGTATGGGGTTGTTTTTCAGGAGTTGGACTCGGCCCCTTCCAGTGAAAGTTCCACTTTGCAGATTTCCCCACTCCAACATGACTGCACAGCAGTGCACAAGGCAAAGTCCATAAAGACGTGGATGAGTGAGTTTGGTGTAGAAGAACTTGACTGGCCTGGAGTCGTGACCTCAATCTGATAGAACACCTTTGGGATGAATCAGAGTGGAGACTGAGAGCCAGGCCTTCTCTTACAACATCAGTGTCTGACCTCACAAATGGACTTCTGGAAGAATGGTCAAAAATCTCCATAAACACTCCTAAAGCTGTGGAAAGCCTTCCCAGAAGAGTTGAAGCTGTTATAGCTGCAAAGGACAGGCTGACATCAGATTAAAACCTATGGATTAAGAATGGGATATCCCTCAAGTTTATATATGTGTGAAGGCAGATGAGCAAATAAGTTTGGCAGTGTAGTGAATGCCTATTTGCTGTAGGGTTTTTCACATTAAATATATTTAATATTATATCTATCCCCCTACTTATTTATCCTGTCTTTTTTTTCTCTCATTTTTGTTCCCCTCCCTCTCCTGCTTTGTGATCACACCTGATTTGCTACAAATTCTATCAATTATATTTATTCCATTATTATTTTTATTATTTCTCAGCACAGAACGAGTTAGTTTATTGTCCATAAAGAAAAGGGAAATGGATTTGGTTAGCGATCCTCAAAATGTCATGCATCAGAATATATCCAATGTTCTTTGGGAGGTTGTGTTCTGGCACTCTTGAAATGTCTCCATATCAGTCTTGTGTTTGGAAATACCACATTATCATGAGCAGAATGGCAACATTGAAAGCAAAAACAAAAACGGGTTCTATTCAACCTGCAGCAACCGACAGAATGACAGAGGAAGTTATAACTCACTACTGTGATGGCAAGAAAAGATAGCCAGTACTGAAATGTTGGCAGTGATATTTGTGCAAGGTTTTGAAGTGAGGAGTTGTCAGGTAACCTGAAATATCTGTACAGTATGTGACACATACCTGTTATGAAATTCCCCCAAATAATGGCTGTGGCAATTGTGAGAAGTGAAAGATGAAAGTTACGTGACACCGTAGAAGGCTGCTAGTCCTCTCTCTTTGTAACTGACTGTTGTTTCTGCTAACTGTGGAAATTCCTTAAAGCCTAATTTTTATTATTGTAAGTAAAACATGAAAAACATTTTTTAAAACCCAACACATAATTGCTTACACGGAGACAGTTTTTGTGATTCTATTTTAATTGTCACATCACACAGATCAGAAACTCAAAGAACATCATAAAAAGTTGGTTAATGACTTTTCAACAGTACTCTGCATGTACTTGGACTGCTTTACTGAGGTAAATAGAATAACCCTTGGAATTATTATGCAATATTATAGCAATATTTTTATCGTGTTTAATTCCATCTTCTTCTGCCCCATAGTTGAAAATTTCCAGATTTGTTTGTGCTTTGCTATTCCTTCCCCCCCATTTAATTATAACAAAAAATATTTTTTATGGTGGTAACTTACCAGTCACAGTATTTTATTCACTTTCATTTGATAGTCTTATTTCAATCTGCCAGTGCACCCTGTGTCCTGGATTTAGGTCTACTTCCTTGAACACTAAGGATAACTATAGGAGCTGATGCTGGATGCTTTCAGGCAACAAATGGCAACAAAACACAACTAGAGAGCCCGAGTATCAGTAACAAGCTAACAAAATGGTCAAATAAACATAAAAATTACTTCATTAATTACTTAATACTCACAGTACCAGGCAAGCAAGAGTAAATTGGAGGACAGCTAAATATGACATGTATTAAGAGACACTGGGAAACGGGACACAAGCACAGATGCAAATGAACTGACAAGGAAAAGGGCTTAACAAAGTTTGGAAAACTGTCCGGAGAGAACAACTAGGAGTGGAAAACAAGAAAACAAGATATTAGAAAGACAGCAGAGATACAAAAGGAGTGAAATACATTATAATAGACCAGTTACTTGATAATTCACATAACACTACCATACGGGTGTGTGTGTGTGTGTGTGTGTGTGTGTGTGTGTGTGTGTGTGTGTGTGTGTGTGTTTGGGGTTTCCCTTAGACTCCTCCCATAGAGGAGTCGCCCCCTGCTGGTTATTCAAAAGAATGATGGTTTTAGGCACTCAGGCACTGAGTGGTGTGTGCGTGCATAGCTGGCATTCGTAAGAGTTGTTTCAATCTTGGCATCCAACACACACCGAACATTTTTCTACAAATATTAATTGATATTAAACCATATTAAATATTAAGTAATTTCTTCACAGGCTTTGTACGCTGTGCTTTATTTTTATTCCAGGAACATGTTTCCCTCTAATCTGGTAGAAGCCTGCTTTAAGCAGGTAAGGTTATGTTTTCATCCCAGGCATGGTTCATATCTTATTCATAAAAAGACACTTTATTATATTTAAAGAAGAGAGAAAAAGAAGAAATCATGTTTATTGCTGTGTAACTGCTTTAAAAAATATTACGCTGGTAATAATTTTTATGTCTCTTGCAGTATAAAACAATGTACAAGAAGATTGTTCACACGAGGAACGTTACTTTGACCCTGAACCTCACCAACTCTCTGAATGTAACTGATTCTGACTTGAGTATGAACCTGAGCTCGGTGCTGCATACAATACAGGTGTCTGTCAGAGGTCTTCTAATTCTAAAAAGATCCTCAGATGGAGACACAATACCATGATAAAGAAAACTGCAGCATGGATTCATTTACGTGCACAATATTGTCTGCCACAGGAGACGGTGGAGGAGATGGTTCCAGTGTCTGGCTCCTCAAGTGGAGTAAATGCTCTGGGTCTGGTGGTCTTTTCCATGTGCTTTGGTCTGGTCATTGGCAACATGAAAGAGCAGGGCCAGGTTCTTAGAGACTTCTTTGATTGCCTGAATGAAGCCATCATGAGACTGGTGGCCATCATCATCTGGTTAGTAAAAAACTCACTTTCGGTTTAGTGAGTAAAAGGTGCATGTCATCATTGGAAGATCCATTTTTTTGTATTTCATTGTGAACTTATATGAAATTTTACTGTGAAGTAAAGATTTTGAGTAGACTTAACTTTAAGTAAATAATATTAAAATAATCAGAATAGTCTACAATAGCAACTAACTTTATCTATTTACCATTACAGTGTGTTTACAGCCTCCTTTTTCATTTTACCTTGCAGGTATGCTCCAGTAGGTATCCTCTTCCTGATTGCTGGGAAAATTGTGGAAATAAAGGATCTGGCAGAAGTGGGCAGTCAGTTGGGAATGTACACTGTATCGGTCATCGTGGGTCTTCTCATCCATGGCCTCTTTGTCCTGCCAATGCTTTATTTCCTGGTGACCAGGAAGAATCCTTTCAGTTTCATTGGCGGCCTGCTGCAGGCACTTATCACTGCTTTGGGAACCTCCTCCAGGTTAGCCTCCGAGTAAATCAGAGCTCAGCTCAGGCTTGCTCATGTTTGTAGTTATGTTAACATGTGGTGTGTGTCACCTTGTCTGCTTCAAGCTCTGCTACCCTCCCTATCACCTTTCGCTGTCTCGAAGAAAACAACCATGTGGATAAACGAGTGACACGTTTTGTCCTTCCTGTTGGCGCCACAATCAACATGGATGGCACCGCCCTCTACGAGGCCGTGGCAGCCATCTTTATTGCTCAAGTCAATGGCATGGATCTAAACTTTGGTCACATTCTCACCATCAGGTAACACTAATTTGGTTTTGGTACTTCTGTTTTATAATTATAGACTGTATATAAAAATGGACATAGCCAGCGTGATGCTTTGAAGACTCAATTTTAGCATTTTGGTTGCCACTCCGTTGGATTTTTAGTCAGAAATGGCCATATTTAGGGCGGAGACTAGAGAGTCTGATGTAGTTTAGGAGGTTGTATGCATAGACTCTGTCGGTGGATTGCACAGACACATACACTCACTGGATACTTTATCAAGTACACCATGCTAGTACTCAATTGAGCTCCCTTTTACCTCCCAAAAAAAGGGGTACAATGTTGCGATAAACGGATGGACATGGTCAGCAACAATACTCAAGAAGACTGTGACACTTAAATTATGCTCAGCTGGTAGTGAGGGCTCCAAAAAGTTTATCCCACACACTATTACACCACCAGCAACTTGAACTGGTGTTACAAGACAGCGTGGATCCATTCTTTCATGTTTACACCAAATTCTGACCCTACCACCTGAATGTTGCAGCAGAAATCGAGGCTCATCAGACCAGGCTACGTTTTTCCAGTCTTCTATTCCAAAATTTGTTCCTCTTTCTCATACAGGCCGGTGATTATTAGTATTACTGTTACTGACTAATCTTATATCTAAAATTGTATCTACGGTAGAATGATAGATTGTTTGCCCCATGCACCTGGTCAGGCTTTTTATAATTAGACAAGGAGTTCTTTTGTGTAAGTGAGAGCGTAATAAACATGGAAATATATATTAAAGGTATGCTTCTTATATTATTATTATTATTAGACAAAATGTGTAATACAGTTTATAGACCATATGGTAGTAGTAGTATTCCTCATGTGCTTTTATCACTCAACTATGCCCACCAGCACTGTGCTGTTTGTTTGTTTCCCTTTTTTAAATGTATTCACTCTCTCCTCTCCATCCCTCCCACCACCTACTCAGTATCACAGCAACGGCTGCCAGCATCGGAGCAGCAGGCATTCCTCAGGCTGGCCTGGTTACCATGGTGATTGTATTGACATCGGTGGGACTGCCCACGGAGGACATAACACTGATCATCGCTGTGGATTGGTTCCTGTGAGTTTCCACTAAATGTCAGCTTGATGGGGATTGGTCTGGCATTGTGCCAGCCTAAATGTCATTGTAAAGCTTCAGAGAGCCCAGAGGTCCCACAACTACAAAGGTTATCGTTGCATAATGCAGAGTGATGGATAAGAGAGGCTGCAAGTGGTTACATAGCATCTATCCATCCACCCATTTTCTCCTGCTTATATGAAATAATGTTTTGCTCCATTTCAGTTATCTGATTGTTCCTCTTTCATCACTCCAGGGACCGTTTGCGCACCATAACGAATGTCCTGGGTGACTCCATTGGGGCCGGTATCGTGGAGCACCTTTCACGCGAAGAGCTGCAGAATCATAATGCTGAGGTGCGCAACTCTGTGATCGAGGAGAATGAGAAACCCTACCAGCTTATGTGCCAGGAAAATGACATGGTCATTCAGCTCAACAGTGAGACCACAATATGAACGGGACTGAAGATAAAGAAACATTAGGTAGAGAGTTGCAATGCAATGAGGTAGTGTTGGTCCCAGAGAAAATAATTGCTTTTGGTCAACGGGGCCAATGATTGAAATACATCTTTAGTCGCATTGATTATTGTAACAGTATCTTCACAGGTCTGCCAAAAAAATCAATCAGACAGTTGCAGCTAATCCAAAATGCTGCTGCCCGTGTTTTCACCATGACCAGAAAAATAGAGCACATCACCCCAGTTTTAAAGTCCTTACACTGGTTACCTGTAGCTCAGAGAATAGACTTTAAAATACTTCTATTAGTTTATAAAGCACTGAATGGTTTAGCACCACAATATATTACAGATTTGCTATCATCGTATCAACCTTCCAGAACACTCAGGTCTTCTGGTTCTGGTCTACTTTGCATCCCCAGAACCAGAACCAAACATGGAGAAGCAGCTTTCAGATTTTATGCACCTTTTATCTGG
>VUQK01029668.1:25485-40603 GCA_015106715.1 Bujurquina vittata | reverse complement strand
ATGGGGGGGAAGGTGGGGGGGGGGGGGGTACATATGAAATTTGATCACCAACTCAATATTTCTGTTACAAAAGAAAGCAATAAGGACCGTGTGCAGAGCAAAGCATTACGACTCCACTGTTCATTCTGTTGAATACGTTAAACATTTCATGAATTAAGAGATTTAAAAATTATTCAGATTATGTGTGAAGTGAAAAAAAAACAAAAAAACACACCAGGTGTCCTGGATTTGTTCCAGTTGAGAGCAACCAATTAAGAATTAAGAGGAAAATACGTTTTTCAAACTGCTTTTGTATTACTGGAGTAATACTGAGGAATAATACCAGTGATGAGGTATGTGGTAGTTTAAATATTTGTTAAAAACCACATCTATTAGGAGATATGTGGATATTTGATTAATTTGAAGTTGTTGTAATTCTGAAATACTGTTTTCTGTTGCATTGTTGTTTTGTGGTTGCCACTGGCATGCACCGTAGGCATATATAAGCTGTTGCTTCTAGTCACTGTTTCTTTCTCCTGGCCTTTGGAAAACACTGCTTGTTTTGCTTTGATCAGACAGAAATAATATGAATGAATAAATGGAAAGAGCATTTCTGAGCGCACAACACGTCGAGCCTTGAAGCAGATGGGCTGCAGCAGCAGAAGACCACACCGGGGGTCCACTCCAGCCAGCTAAGAACAGGAAACCGAGGCTACAGTTCACACAGGCTCACCAAAATTCAACGATAAACGATTGGAAAAACGTTTCCTGGTCTGATGAGTCTCGGTTTCTGCTGTGACATCGTGCTCATCGTGTCTGTCCCTTAGTAGGTTAGGTTCATAGCATAAGTTGCCACAGCAGTGTATCCTGATGAGAGGTGAACCACAAAATACCCAGCATTAACCCTGAAGTTACCTGGATTAGCCAAAAAACCCTGCTTTATAGTACATGCGTCAGTCATTCAGGATAAAAGGTGTGGAAATTCATAAATCTGCCTTTTGGATAATTATACATAAAAACCACCATGGAGGAGAAGGGGTGATCTAACTCTGCACCCATGGGAGCAGATATCAGACAACGATCCAGCGTGGCCACAAAAAGGATGAGTCGTTTATTAGGAAAGGGTTTTAATGACTGTAAATTCCGTGGGCAAACTTCATGAACCCATCTTTGAAAGCTTTCACGGTTCTTCTGCAAAAACATAAGAAAACTACCATAAATACAATAAGAAAAGGCAGTTTGAAGGAAAGCTGGTTGTCCAGAGAAGCGAGTTAAACCACTTCATCAAAGAATAACTCCTGGAATGCACTGAAATCACAGATTGATGATGTCTTGGTGTGTAACAGTATCCAGTGGAGGGCTTTTCTTTTAACTGCCAGCTGCTGAAGTTTTGCGGTGCAGCTGTTATTAAATAAATGTCCCATCCTAAGCTCCGTATCAGGATGGCGTGAAGATCAAACGCAGGGGGCCCGTTTGAAACCTGCCTTAATTATAATAGAAGGAGAGGCGAAGTTCAAATATTTATCAAATTGTAATCCTGATGCTGTATCCGCTTCACACGAGACGAGCGCTCTGATGGACCTGACAGCTTCCCCTTTCGCCGAGGCGCCGGACGGGAGCATGTGCAGTCTGAGCGCAGCCACATGTGGGGCTGATTATGAGGGGCCGAGTGTTTACGGTGGACCCAGATGTTGGGTGTTTAACATGGCACGGGCCGAGCGGCGAGTTTTGACAGCTCGTGGTTCAGATCGGCCTACACTTTGGTTGTCGGGCCGCTGAGACAAAATGTCAAACACGCAGATAAGGGCCAAGTAAATGTGATTACAGCAATTCAGCTTCTCCACCGCCCTGCCAATCCGTCCAGCGTCGGTCAACACCTCTCCTGTGTTTGGAGGGAAACATTCAAGGCTGAAGGGCTTCCTGAAAACCACCCACTGGTTAAAGCAGAAAACGGATGGATGGATAAATAGATGACTGATATATAAAGAGAGGGAAGGTGCAGGGCTAATGCATGTGTGATTAGCTTGACACACATTAATAGGTGAATGAAAGAGTCTGTTAGGCTAGGAAAGAAGCATGGGATGAGAGGTAGAGGAACTGTTTAATGAAAGAATGGGTGCACTGACGTACAGATGAGGAAAGTGAAAAGCAAGAAAGACAAAATATAAAGAAAGAGCTGGAAGGATGTCATTAGCTTCTGGTAAAACGAACGAATGCAAGATTTATTGAAGCGCAAACCGCCAGGGCGGAAGAATAAACCGAATGCACAAGTGCTCAAAACTGAAGTTCCTCTAATGGCCACCAGAGGCCACCATCAAAAGTGAGCCAATCACAGTTGACTCTAAACTGTCCAACTTTACATCAGAAATAAGCACATTTGCACGCCATCACATAAACAGTATTGGTCACCAACACTAATGTACTCGACGACAACTTGTTATCCAGCCTTCCATCATTATTTTCAGCTTATCCGCAATCAAGCCATGGTGGCAGCAAGCTTCTAAGCCCTTCCTTCTCCCCAGTCATGCTTTCTTGTTACTCCTGGGGCATCCAGAGGCGTTCCCCAGGCCACAAGAGCTCTCTCCAGCAGGTTCTGGGTCTTCCCCGCGGTAGACCCGGAACCTGCTGCAACCATAGCTCATAAAATCTAGGGGTGTGTTTGATGTGTATGATATATGGATGCCAACACAGGTGATGGCAGCTAATTCTCAACTATTTCTTATAAGTGAAAAGGTGTTTTTAGTGGTGTTGGTGCCTTTTTGAGCATTTTTAATGCAACTGTCTGTCAAATAATAAGGCTTGCTGTGAAGTTAAGTGTGCAAACATCCCGTCTGTGGGGGAAATTCCAGTATTTGTATTGGATTAATTAGCCGTTACAGTCTATGGATGCACCCTGAAGTTTAGTTAGCTGTTCACTTTCTGGATCCAAGATGGTACTGACCAATATGTTTAACTTGAGGCTTCACAAAACCAATGATGTCAGAGAGGCCGCGTCCCTCTATAATGCACAGTTTATGAATTTATTCATTTGAATAACAGAAAGAGAGACTGGACGGATGAATGATTCTGCAGATGCAAAGGAGCGAAGAGAGGGGAACAGTGAATGGATGGAAAAGGGGAACAAAGAAAGTCAGCCAAAAAAAAGTTTAATAAACTGCGGGCAGTGATGTAGGTGGGAAGGAGAGAGAGAGGGAACGTCAGAAGGAAATGAACTTGCTGACAAATGAATGAGTGAAAGGACAAATTAATTTGGGGGCAAAAACGATGATTATTGTAAACCAGTTTCTGGCCATTAATCAGCTTCACATGTGAGATGCTTATACTGTACCCATATATGTGAGTGGAGGCATAATCAATGGCACCAAGCCCCCCGGCATAGTCAGGCAAGTTGATTGGCCAGCTGTACTGTTCAGAGTTTCCACCAGTCACAGTCAGGAGTTTACCTGAGATCAAACGGCCTGAAGTGAACCTCCAGTTTCCTAACAAGTGTTTTTTTTCCCTGCCAGGACTATTTCTGCACCATGCAGCCCAAATATTTAACATCTAAGGAAATTAGTCTACTAAAAAAAGAGCAGCGTCAAAGCTTTAGTTACCAAGTATGTTGCAGATTCAGATTATTGATATAAATGCAATGGTTAACTATGCAATACCTATACATACATACATATATATATGTCAGCAATGTTACAATTGACAGTGACTGGACACTGAAAGTCTGCCAACTTTCATCAGCAACTCCTTCTATGGTCTGCAGTTACTCTATCTATAGTGCTGTGCAAAAGTATTGAGCCACCCTTCATTTCTTTATAGTTTGCTAAAAAAAAGGAAACTAGTTGCAGTTATTTATAGAAACGTGCAAACATAGAATAGAATAAAATGCCTTTATTGTCATTATACAGAATGTACATGGAGTTTGTACAGTTCAAATGATCTTGAAAGTCAATATTTGGTGTGAGCACCTCTATTCTTCAGCACAGTCTGAACTCTCTGAGGCAGCTTTCTGCTCATTTCTTTAAGCAGTCTTCAGGAAGAGTTCTCCAGGTTTCTTGAAGGACATTCAAAGCTCCTCTTTGCATGTTTCTGCCTTTTGTTCTGTTTTCTGTCAGGATGATCCCACACTGCTTCATTAATGTTGAGATCTGGGCTCTGGGGAGGCCAATCCATGGCTGATAGTGTTCCACTTCTATCCAGGTATGATTTTACTGCATTGGCAGTGTGTTTTGGATCATTGTCATGCAACATTCCTCTGTAAATGGTCAGGTACAAGGACTGGACTGAAAATGAGTGAAAAAGCAGCCAATGTCCAAAGAAAACTTTGAAAGACCGTCAGAAAGCCTGGAGAACTATTGCTCAAGACCATTTTAAAACATGACAAGGAAGTCTGGCTGCTTGGAAGGAAAACCTAGATAAATGAAGGGTGGCTCAAAACCAGAAACAGAGAATATTTGCCTTCAAAGTAAAAGTTGTGCCTTACAACTGCAGCCAAAACATTTCAAAAGGTGCATCTTTTACTTTCAAGGTCAATGTTTTCATTTCAGGTCTTCACAGTTTCACAACCGCCTAGTGAGTTGTTGCCAAGTGTTTGCAGACAAGTTGGCACCTTCCATGCAAACTACGAGTGAAGTCCAAAACAGTTTTTTTTGGGTGGGGGTGGGGGGTATCTATACTGTTTATAAAAATGTTTTACAAAGTCAGCAAAGAGAACCTTTGCTTGATTAAAAGTTAGCTGGAAATCGGTGTATTGTTTAAGTCTGCTGTTTAGGTCAAAGTGAATGCGATTCCAGTGAATCGAACCCTCAACCCTCCTGTTATTGCTGTGACTCGGTGACTTAGGTAAGTTAAAAGTAAAAAGCAGATAACTGTGAGTATCTGTGGGCTCGAGGGCCGTCAGACATTTCAGAATATGCTGCTGTCAGTTTAATATTCCTGGCCTGTGGGGCAGTGAAAGATCAGGTGACTGGGGTATAAATAGGCCATCAGTTCATCTCAGCCGATGCGCTGACAGGATCAGAGTGACTGAGGACTGACTCTGATGTCACTCTAAATCAGGACAGTTGTCGCTGAGGGACCCTTCGAGTCGGCGGTGAGCTTTCGGCGCGTCCCCTGGACGCAGACGCGGAGAATGAGGCTTACATCTGTTTTCTCAGAAGTGATGGGGGTCGCCGGGATCGCACCGGGGGAAGGTCAAGGGGCGGGCGAGGAGGTCTGGAGGTGCGAGTTTCACTGCCGATGCTCGAGGCGGTGCATACCTGAACAGATGTAACTGCCAGACTCAAATATACATGAATGTTTCTGGAGGGTAAATAAACACAGAGCACGGAAATCGCAATCCCTAAAGTGCACAGCTCAGATCTGTCTGCCAGTTTAGCATCTAGGTAAACAACTAGCTTTCTTGTAATTCATTTTTAACCACTTTTTAACAAGGTACATGTGAGCGAATGCGCATTCACAGCATTGGCCTGGGGAAATATTTGCAGGAGGAGGAGGAAATGCACCGTTACAGCTGGAGGATACGTATGTTTACCAGGTTTGCGTGCTTCAAAGCAACTAGTGCTGCGGGGGGAATTCGGGAATTCAAACTGCTGATAAAAGATATAATACTCTAATGTTTAACACCTTTTAAATTTCTTGATTAACATGCAAAGAAACCTGTTTGTTTCCCCCCCTTAGTTTACTGCTGTCAAGGTCTCTAAAGCAGCATTTGGATCACTGAGGGACAGTAAAACTCTCCAATGAACGCTATGCTGCTGAAATTCACTTAACAAGTCCTTGATGCAGGCATCTTTGCAGGTTTTACAGACTAGCCCTTTGAAGGTTTTATTCACCATAACATCCTGACAAATCACAAGCCTATACAATAATATTGCACCCCATACTTTTTTTTTTTTTGAAAAAGCTCATTTAATGTAGTCTCTAACCTTCTTAGCTGGAGTAATTTTGTTCCAAACAATAAAAAGAAACCCACACTTTGCTTTCTCATAACTAGTTTTTCCCTTAGAATGAAATGATGTTTTGAATTAAACAAATTGGTTACAAGACAACAGAGAACAGGTGCACTTTTTTTGTAGTTTTTCTGCAGTAATTGTTATCCATGTGCATGTGCCTCTCGATGATTGTACTGTCTTTATTAAAATATGATATAATCACTTGCAAATCCCCGATCCCAAAGCAATAACATACCGTGAATATCTTGATTCCTCCTTGAAAAAAAAACCCCCCCATCACAGATACACCTAGCGTGCGCACTCATAAAGCCAGAAAACAGGAGGAAAAATAACTTATTTAGAGAGATTACAAAACACAGTTATGCTGCATTTTTAACAGCAGCTAAAACCAAGGTCCTTTGCAAGTCTGATTCATCCCCATCCATTTCAGCGATCTGTCAAGGTAATGTTAGAACTCCAATGACGGCATCAGCTGCTCAATGCTGCTTTTATTTCACGTCTCAAAGAGCAGTGCACATGAGAAATGGTTAGAAAAGCGGGTGCTTCTGCCAGATTATGGTGGCAATATTCAGCAACAACAGTGGCAATTTATGGCAGTGGTTCCTTTGTTTTTAAAGCTTAAAATGTATCATTCTTTAACTTTTGGCTTGATCTTTCCCACTATTGATCCATTACATTCATCTGCTGCTCCATTTACGGCTATTACTGTTTAGTGACCAATTGTGACTGTTTTGTTTACCTAATGCCTCAAATGTCAAACTTGAGTAAAAATAGGACAAATACGTGTGACTGTATTTACATTTTTTGCACCAATTGCAAGTAGTTGCAGCAACCACTTGGTCACTTAGAGATTGAGCGTGCATTGAAGCTCATTTGATTGCAAGGCAATTGCACAGGTCACCAGATGGAAGGGGATTGCCAACACGCTGCAATCAATTCGAGTCAGCATGACTCGTCTTCATCGAGTCTCTTTGAAACAGTGGATTTGATTCAACTTGCGGCCAACTAGTTGTAGACTGGTTATGTCATATAGCTGTATTATTTTGCAGTTAAATTGCCATCCTGCAGCAACTACATCACTCTCTGTGGAGGAATTTCTGTTTCTGATCTATGAGGTTCTGGCTGGACTCTGAACGTAAGTTGTAAATGAGAATTTCTCTGTATGAAGATGGCAACATGTTTGTAAATTTTGATGCTAATCACCATATTATCACAAACAGATTACATGTGATTGCTAATTTCTCCCCATTCAATACCAGATTGACAGCAAACTGACTCTATCTTGCCACTTTATCACCATCTTAATGCACCAAAGACACTCTCAAGACGGCAACTAATTGCAAGCAATCACAAACCAGACGTGGTCCCCGAACCATTTCAAAGGCAACAAGATCACAAGTTCATTGCACACAATCACAGCAATTTTAGTTGTGCGGCAGTCTCCAACACAGACTTCACTAGTGTGACTACAGCATAACAAAATTATTTGTTCATTTATCCAACTTTTATTCATCATTTTAGCTACTGTTTGGTTGAGCTAATAATTTTAATACTTTTTTTTTTATTGCTGCTTAGTAACATTTTTCACTGCACATCATTTTTTTTTATTTCCAAGCTTAAAATTTCAGCAGCTTTTCCGCAGTTTTAACAGATTCCAAACTGTTTGCTAACTGCTAGCTGTTAGCACTGCTGTAATCTGCTATAAGGTTAGGAACTAGGTTAAAAAATAAATTCAAAATAAGGCATTAAAAATTGACACAAATCAACACGTGATGCTCAAGATGTCTTTAACTTAGAAAAGACCCTGAAAAGAATTGTATGATTGCCTGCCCTACAGTACCTCTGCGGCGTTCCCCTGGGAGGTGTTTAGGGGTTTGGTTGACATTTGGCTCGTGATGATTGATAATTGGTTTAGATGTGAGGAGTGAATCAGAGGCACAGCAGGGCCAGAGACATTGAGTAAGTGTCTTTTCCCGTCGTGTTACTTTGATTTCAAGTAAAGGAACAATTCTGTATTTGTTTTATGCCACTGTTTTATACACACAGCTCTCATCTTCCTTATTTCTACATACACAGTTGCTCCAATAAAATGAAGCCATTTACAGTTTAAATTTTATTGCAACGGTAGGACCTAGAAATTTGTAGCCTTTTTTTTCTGGTCACTGGAGCATAGGTGCTCCATCTTAAATATGGCTAGCTAGTATTTTCATCACTATTAATTAATTGTTCAGTTACGGTCAATTTTTTTTTTATTAAATATGATTAAAGCCTAAATGTCTAGGGTGCTTTTTGCCCTGGATGGGACATACTTAGGACAATAGCATCCATCTGCTTCACAGACTCAATAAACGGCGTTTTAGCTGCATGGCTACTGTAAATAACGCAAATCATTTTACTGCTTCTACATATAAAGACAGAATTCAGAAGATGTTAGATTTCCTTTCCAGCTTCCCTACATCCTGGCTTATAAAATTCTTAGTGCTTTATCCATTATGCCATTCTCCTGGAATCCCTTGGAAATTCACCGCACCCTTTATAATTACTGCACCAACTGCCGACTGACAAGGCTCATTTGCCTTCGCTGGAAGAGGTTGTCTCTTTCCTTAGGTACCTCTGCTGTGCGGCTGCCCTCCCCTTGTCACTACAAATTCCCATCTTTACCTACGCAGCCGGTGGCATCTTCAAATATGGATACTCGGCCTGTTAAGGAGAGCGCTGTCAAGATAAACAGGGGTAGGGACGCTCAAAGGGGATTAGATTCCCAGGCAGATTTCTTGTGTTTAAATTGATACTGCACAAGCAAGGCTTGCTTTGAAAAAGGTAGGCCTGTTTTTATACAGAGAGGAATATATCTGAGGAGACACTGAGAGGAAATCTATTTTCACAGTCATATTTGCTATAAGACATCTGTCCACATGTTCAAGGAGCTTGTGGAAGTTAATATTTACTGTGTGGAATAAGATGCCAGTACATGCCCCACAAAGGGATGTCTTGAGCAGTGAGAGTGAAAGTAGGCTACACAAAAAAAAAAAATACTTTTACATACTAGTTATAAAACCAGCTCTATACTGCATGTATGTATTGGTTTTAAAAGGACTTGGCCTTAAATGCCAGCCAGTGTTGACAATCAGCTGTTAAGTGTTGTGACAGAAGAGGTAAAGGGCACCAAGTGAAGTGCAACCTACAGCATCATGGGTTCAATATTAGCACATCAACGTTCAAGTGCTATGTAATCTGCTCATGCTGCCGGCATGCCGTTACAGTCACCAGGGAGGGACACTCAGCTGATAGCTCATGCTTAATGCATGACCTATATTGTGCTTAATGTAGGATCCTGGCTGCAGACGTGACATTTCATGGGAGCCAGAGGAAAACAGGATAAAGCAAGAACAAGGCAAAAACAAGATCATCGCCGTCGCATGCAGCAACGAGGAAGATGTTTTAAGGGTGAAGTTGCCAAGCAACCTGATGGCAGGTTTATCAAACATTTGAACTGAACCTATTGTGGTCGTTTCCTGCTCCGTGTATTTGTGTCTGGAACTCCACTAGATCGATTATATACAGGCCATCTAACCATGGCAATTTGTTAGCACCAAAGCAATCCACTCACTTTCAGTGGGCCGTAGACCTCTTTGTGACCAATTTTACCTGTTCAACAACCTTTTGCTACCTCTTACAAGTTGGTCAGGGAATATACACTTGCAACAGGAGGTGGCCAAATGGTCATCAACCAGTGACTAAGGCCTGAGGTCTCTTAAGGAGACAAAAAAAAAGAGGTGGTTACCAGATGGTTGCAAACCGGTCTCTAGGCCTGTGTGACTGGGGCCTTCTTCACTTTATCCTACACTGTCACCCTGATTGTCCAATATGGCAAGTAAGTTCATTCATGTGGTCACATTTCAGCAAAACGTCCATATTAACAGCTTACAAGGGCTAGCAGAATTATAAATGTATGCATTGTAAATGCCCCATTTTTCTTCACTGAAACTGTAACCAGCACTTGGTAAACATTTCAGTGATAAAATGCTGTTAATAGTTTGCTAGCTTTCCTAAAACACCCAGTTCATACTGGACCCTCTTGATGAAAGAATCAAACATGGCCTGTGGCTGTTTATGGATTTAAAAAGAAAATATCTATGCTTGTATTGTATTGTATTGTATTGTTGAAAGCCAAACAATTGTACCTCTTCTCCCTCCTTAAAATGTTACAGTAATTGAAAACCTTTAGGGTACCATTGCTGCCTCCTCCTGGCTTAAATCTCCTTCACAAATATTTCCGGCTGTGTACATGCAGGTGAGTAGGGGGTGCCGTGTCCAGACCCAAAGCACTTTCTGTGCCCATGTGAGGACATTCATTTTTTCAGGACAGATGGCTCAGAGAGACAGGTAGCTGGTATGGGGGCAACATCACAATGTGTAATTTCTACCCCTCCCTGTCATCTGTGTTCCCCCGACATCGCAAAAAAAAAAAGAGGATGTCTTCCCATCCGGTGTCTCCTCTGTTAACGTCAGCTCCGTCTGTCTCTGCAAAGTGAGCACATGGTTCATGCATAAATCAGCAGCACGGTGATCCCAGGTTGTCCCCTGATGCACCGCCTACGGTGATCTGGCTACCGGAGCCGTGCCATTACGCTGGCGCATTGAGCCCGTTGCCACTAAACAAATATGAAACCATGCCACTTTGTGTCACAAATTTTTACATTCAACAGAGGCCACATGAAACGCAAGGGAACCCTTTTTTTTTTGCCCATCTGCGAGCTGAAACGTTAAAAAGGTGAGGAAGCCTCACGGGAAGCGCGCCGAAAGAGGGAGAGTGAGGATGTGAGCCATTACAGCTGTGCGCGACACTGCTATCTAAGATGCATGACCCCTGTGGCCATTTCAAATATTTACACTCTTACCTGTGTATCCCAAACCGCAAGATGTTGCTTCAATTTATAAAATATAGGGACAAAATGGAGCTGCGCTGCATCTGATGTTGTTAGTCGCAGTCCCCCAACAACCAACAAAACAGGTCAGTGCACTTAAAATCAAAAGCATTTAGTATTTTGTTTGTAAATGAATCAAAATGCAGCAGGTATACTGATTGCACTCTGTGGTGGTAAATCGGAAAGAAGAATTTATGATTTTTTTTTTTTTTCTGGAGAATAATTTGCTTCATTTCTTGAGACCTTATTTTGACTTTACCACATACTGTATCTGCTCGACATGTAAGTACAGAATATGAATTCAGATCATGAATAATTTAATGTCAGTCTCAAAGTGCTCTGGGAAAGATATTTACATTTTTTTTTTTTTTAAATGCATTCTATCCATCGACATTAAAGGTCGAAGATGCACATAATATCAGATTACGTTCTGCTATCACCGTCCTTACTGTCCATGAAGTACTGGATTTAATCTTCTCCTTTCTTATGAGGAAGGATGGTGAAATTACATGGGCTTACAACATTCCACATTATCCTAATTCCCATCCAGAATCCTGAAGCCAAGAATCAGATTTTGACACTTTTTCAGCAACAAAAGTGATAAATTGGTACAGTAACAGAGGAAGTGTCATTTTAACCAGTGACGACAAGTAAACATGCTTTTTTTTTTTAGGTTCTTATCACTGCTCTTATCTCACTGTTAAAACGGCTGTTTGGTGTCATGTCCGCTGCTCTCAAACTGACTTTCTGAGCCACAAGCTGTTTCAAAGTCACCGAGCAAACAATTCCACTGCATTATCTTGCAACAGATTCCCAGTTTTCCCAGACCTGTGCCAGTGATTATACATGTCACCTGATGGGTAGCAACCTGTCCCCAAACAATTGTGACCTGGGCTGACTGCAATCTCTCTCAGACAGATTGGCAAAGGTTTGCAAATGATTGCTGTCTGTTTTAAATGCAGGCAGATTGCTAACAACTGCAATCAGTCTGCAGTATGGCAACCTCCTTGCAACTATGAAAAATTGGTTGTTGCTCAGTGATTGCATTGAATTTTTTGCATTTGGCAACCGATTGCAAATAGTTGCCCCTACCAGCTGATCATCCAGAGGTTGAGCGTGCAACACCTTCAACCTCTGGATGACCACATCTGAGTGCAAGGCAGTTGCGCCGGTCACCTGGAGAGCAGCAACCTCATTGCCAACACGTTGCAATCAGTCTACGTCAGCGTGCACCAGTTAACACAACACTTAGAGGGCCCAACTGCTTGTTTTCTAGATAAAATCAATGTTGTTGACTGCCTGTCATTTTGCACTCAAATTGCTGTCCTGCGGCAACTACATCACTATTTTTGGAGGACTTTCTTAATTTATGTTTCAGATCTAAGTACTTATGGCTGGACTCCATTAGTCAATGTGAATTTCTGTGTAGCTATACAGCAACATTGTTGTGATTTTTTTTTTTTTTTTTTAAAAATCGTTTTATCACAGTTAACTGGCATGTTACCACAAATTGGTTGCATGTAATTGCCAACTTGACCCCATTCAATTACAGACTGACTCTGTCTTGCCAATTTATTATCACATTGATGCACCACAGTTGCTTTGAAGACAGCAACTGACTGCAAGTGGTTGCAGACCAGGTCCTTTATATCTGATCAGTCCAGTCAGGGGCTGCATTGGGGTGGTCTGTCGGCCAGTTCTGGGTTGGATTTTGGCGCCAAACTAATCAAAGAGTGAATAGAGCCTGACTCCTCTCAAGCATCCAGAGTGATGGACTTTGGTTTGTTTTGGTCTTTATTGTTGTTGGCAGGTTTGTGATTGAGGAATGGCTGACAATGCCTTTGCTCCTGTGTATTCCCCCACAGGGAAATCCAGGAAATTGATGAATGCAGGGTTGGCTCTAAGTGATTATTTAGACCTGGACATGTTCTCTAATAAGCATTCAGCATCACACCATAGATGGCATGAACCTCCTTTTGCCGTGTTTCGACCACATCAGCTGTTAATTGGTTTATTTTCTCAAGCAGAGGAAACTTGTTTCAGAGAAAAAAGGAGAGTATGAATAAGGAGAGGAAGGAGGGAGGGAGACTGGAGGTTGGAGAAGTCACTTTTGATGATATTACGTTTTAATTATTTCTGTAAACACAGGAGGCTGGGGCTACTGGGTGACCCTGTCAGTCGATTTTTCATTACACGTGTGGTTGTAAGGTGTCTAGGTCCAGCCAGCCGTCTAGCTGACGTTCCACCGTCAGCCATGAGGGAATAACACCCCCCTCCGGCACACACACACACACACACACACACCTCTTCTTTCATCTTGTTAATGGACATTCCTCCACAAACGTCGGCAAGTCTACCTGACTGCAATCCTTTAAAGTTTAATTCACTCTACATTTAGCTCTGGTCATAAATACCATATTAGGTAGCAGCAGCATGTTTTATGTGCTCCCTATGGTCGTGCTTTTGTTTTAATGAAGCCATTTGCAACTTATGAGCAAAAAAAGGGGGGAAAAGAAAGTCGCATATTAGATGTGAAAGATCAGTCAAACCTATTCCCACATTGTGTTTTATACATGGGCTGGAATAAAATGAGGCCAGTGCCCATCCACCGGTGAGGAAGGAGGGATGTATTCTGACATCTTTTTTTAGTCCTTGATGATTTAAAGAGGTATTTTATCACAGAGTGACTGGTAGTTGACTGCAAATCATTGACTCAATCACATTATTCACCTGCTACTATAAATTGTGAGAAATTTGCCTGGCTGATGCTGGTGTACTTATGTAATATGCCAGTCATTGGACATGGAAACTTCATTCATAACTGTGCACTCTAAATATTTGCTTTGCTAGAGCCTGCTGGGACTCAAACCCCCAACTCTGAGAGTGCTTTGCTCTCCCTAATGCAAAACACACACCTGCTGAGTGGGTAAAAGGTCTCAGTTCAAGGACACTTATTGTAATTGTATGTTTGCTGGGATGCAAAACCTCTGGCTCAATGTCCTATGGATAGATGAGACCAGTGTGGAGGTGTTTGGCCATAATACACACAGAGAAAACCAAACACAGCATATCGGCACAAACACCATCAGCACGGTGGTGGAGGGGTGATGATTTGGGCTTGTTCTGCAACCACAGGATCTGGGCACCTCGTAGTCATTATGTCCACCACGAATTCCTCTACGTACCAAAGTACTCTAGAGTCAAATCTGAGTCCATCTGACAGCTAAAGCTTGGCCCAAGTTGGGTCATGCAACAAGACAATGGCCCCAAGCACAGCAGCAAATCTACAAGAAAATGGCTGAAAGATGAAAGAATCAAGGTGCTGCTGTAAAGATGAGTGGGCCAGTCTCTGAGCGATGTCAGACACTGATGAAGTCATACAGGGAACGATTACTTCAAGTGGTTCTACAAGCTGTTGAATCATGGGGCGTACTTAGTGTCACATGACTGTATAATGCCCAGGTGCTGGAGATACATACACAGTGCTGCTCACCCTTTGATGAAGGGTCACACCTCATGAACTTTGCTGTGGGGAGCTGTGAGATTAAAGACCGTCTGATTCGACTGCATGGGCCATTTGACTTTTCACATGCACCTTTGCTGGGAAATGTCTACACCACTCAAAAGCATCTCAGAGAATCTCCATCAGCATGTGTACAGTTTTGAACTGATGGCGCTATTCAGAAAATGCACTTTAAAAAGCTAATGACCACGTCCAGTCCTTATGTGTGCAGTATTCCATCAAATAACAGAAGGAAAAAATGGTTCAATCCTCTTTGCTGCTTCAATAATAATATGGAAAACGGTAAGTGTTGCAATATCAAAGTCTCTCATACATCTTGAGAAGGAAACTAAGAATGAATAAAGAGAATTAAAAATTTAACCTTCACGTATTTTCTAACAAATTTGCAAACCAGACGAGATAAGTTAGACAAATACCTTTTAAAGAGCAAACGACACTCCTTCCAGCTGTAAATGTGTATTTATTCCTCATCTTATTGTAAAAAAAAGCCACTTTTGTGGATAAATAAAACGTTTACTTCTGCCAAAAGAAAAACGCAATGTGCCACTTTCATGATACACATACACATTTAAACGATAACCACTTGCTAGAGTTCCTCATATTACTTTTCCATATGGCACTGCCAGTTGAATGCAGCAGCTGTACTATATGCGCTCTTTTTTTTTTTTTTTTTCCCCCCTTCTCTGGGACCCCTTTGTTTTTGATGTTTGCCGTTTTTTTTTTTTACTCGTATTTTTTTTTTT
>VUQK01029663.1:20492-34438 GCA_015106715.1 Bujurquina vittata | reverse complement strand
GTATCCAGAACTCGCTTTTTATGGGAACGTTTTTTTAAAAATTCATTTAAAGGTGTGTTTTCCGTTTTTGTTTTTTTTTTGTTTTTTTTGTCAACTAGCTACACGGAACAGCATGGGTACCAAACGTTTCGAGTACAATGACTAGCTTCCCGCACTGTAGCCATAAACTGAGGGTTGCTATGGTACTGCCAGGCAGCATCCCACCTGCTGCTGCCGCGACTGTATGTATTTCTCACTGTTGTCAATCAAAACATGTTCAAATTAATGAAACAAAGCGCTTTTCGCGTGTTTTAATTAGGCTATACGTCTGTTAATAACGTGCCTGTGTGTATTAGTTGTGCTGTCTTGTTTTGCCAGTCATATCTGATCCTGACTTCATTTTCTGGTTCTTCAGGCTATGCTGATTTAACGCAGAATACTTTAATACCAGCACCTACTGTTAAATTGACAACACTCTTCTTGCTGCATATTGTCTGATGCCTGCTGGCTGCACTCAGCAGCTTAGGCAGACAGTAGAAAGGTCGTCTGTTTTGAGTGTTTTTCCAGTCAAGTGCCCATGTGTCTGTGGCTCTAGGTGACAACCCAGTCCATTTCCACTGAAATACAGCACATGACTGTCATTCCCATTGTAACTGCTGTCTGTTTGTTTATTTTTATAGTGTCTAAATAATACCCAGGACCACAAGGCTTGAGCAAGCGCAAAATGGTGAATACCAGTGTGGCATCCCTCGGAAAGACATCGCTGGCTGTGGATGCAGAGTACAGATGTTTGCAGTGAAGGTGCATAGTGCGTACAGTAGTCTTCTATTCTGTGGCTCAGACAGCTGCTTTGGTTAACCGTCAGTGCGTGCCAACGCCCGGCCCACGGTACAAAGAACTTCCATTATCCCTATCTTTGTGACAGAGAGGAAGAAATCACCATGCCGTGTTGTCATGAGGCCAGAAAAGGAGGGAGAATTATGAGTCAGAATGGCTGAAAAAAAGGAAAGAAAACTGTCACTCTTCAAATCCACATCTAAACTTGGTAGACAGCTCACATGCTTATTTTAAGAGCGGCACCGGATATCTTTTGTGCTGTTCAGTTGGCATCAGAGCTGTAGAACTATGAACAGACCTGGCATCTTTCTGGTATTTTTTTTCTCTTAGAAATGATTACTGAAACCTTTTAAACTGGGTCTTTACACTGTGATGTCTGTGTAAATTCCAAGGATTAGAGCTAATGTTTTGAGTGAGCGCAAAGTGCAGTGGGGTGCATCCAAGTTGAGCTCTGTTCATTGTATTTTAGTTTACACACCTCCTTATCTCAGCTGTCAAGAGGGAGGACTCTTTTCTACAGTAACTTACCCTGAGCAATAGAGATAGTGGTGGGAAAGGAGGGGTGGGAGGAGTGAGAAGAACAGAGAATGACTGTGAGGGAGTGAGCGTGCTTAACCCAGCCACTGAGTGACTCTTGTATCCAAGGACGAAGGTAGCAACGCATCCAAACGCCACTCTTCGCCCACGGGCTGCTGTGAAGAAATGAGGCGGACACACAGGCACTCAGCAGCGCTCATATAGACTCAACAACCTGCTGGGTCCTCTTCACAAGGCCCCTGGGGTTTGACTCGTCTGTCTGGAGTGCTGATGGCTGAGCAGATCATGGCCACAGTTAGAGTGAAATACACAGAACGATAGAGTCAATTAGCCTGAATGGGAATGTTTATTTATTTTCCTCAAAGCAAACTCAAATAAAGGTGACTTTCTTTTATTTCACTCCTTTTCTTTACACCTAAACTGGCCCACTTCTGTTGCATCTTTTGGCAGAGGAGCAGACTGGAGAGGACGTAGTAACAGGTGGTACGTGCCAGGGTGGATTTGGAGGTGTGGAAGAGAGCTGAAGATCATGGGTAAATCCAACAGCAAGCTTAAGCCAGAAGTGGTAGAGGAGCTGACAAGGAAAACCTACTGTGAGTGCCTTAAAGTGTTTCTTTCACTCAAAGAAAACTTTGCAGCCACTCTTCTGTCACAGCCTGTTGGCCCTAGGTTATAGTACATACATCATGCAATAGGAATATATAATAGAGTTTCCTGCTGCAGTTTGCTAACCTTATTTTCCACCCACTGTGCACCACACAGGCTTTACAGTAAATAACCCTGCATTAGGATGCTGTACATTTTTCATCACTGACAGCAGATGTCTGTTGTAATTGAGCTCCTCGTTTGTTTTAAATTTCTATTTGAATGTAGTGTAAATTACGATTTGCTAAGGCCGATGGATGGAAGGATGGATGGATGGATGGAGAAGCAGAGTTTGTGGCAGCCATAATGATAGCTTTTCTTTACTGATGAACATGTGGTTTTATATGCTGCATGTATGTGCTGCATGTTTTACATTTAATGTGACAGAGGTTAATACAAAATGTAAATTGCTTCACTCTTGTTACACTTATAAATTGCATTCCTGCATAGAGATTGACAGATAGGCTGGGCACACAGAAAGGGAATGACCCTCCAATCAAAACGGGAATAAAAGTGTACCATTGTAAATATATCTTCTATCGTTGTTCCTGTTGACGTGTTATGGTGTAAACTGACTGTATTTCTACCATCTTACCAGCAGTTACTTATTGATGTCTTCTGCTAAAAGAAAAAAAAAAAAGCTTCAGTTTTCACGGGAGATCATATTTCTAATTACCACCAGCAATGTCCGCTTGGTATCCACTATATTAACCACTTGTGTGTTATTTCTGGAGCACAGCGTTATTATTATTATTATTATTATTATTATTATTATTATTATTATTTGAGCACCGTGGTGTGCAGGTGTGGGTGGGAGTTGACATCCATTGGCTGCTTAATGACAGTGTTATTTGTGTGGTGGGTCTCTCCACAGCAGAACCAAGGAAGGCTGCTGTAGCAGGAAATTGCTGTGGAGGAAGATTAGACTTCATGCTGGGCTGGACTGCTTGCTGCTGTCCCTTTCTCTCTCTCCCTCCCTCCCTCACTGACTGGCTTTCTTATTCTCTCTTAACCTTTCACCCTGTCTCTTTTGCTTTCCCCCTAACCGCCCTCTTTGAGCAGGGAATGGAATAGTATAATTAGGATCTTATCTGGTTAGCATCGCTGAGAGGGGCTCCAAGCTTTCTCTCCCAGTGTGAGCATTCTCTCGTTGCTTCTGCTGTTGCTTGACTTGAGACTATCATTTCTGTTTTCCTTCATCCTATTGCCTCTTTTTCTTGCTCTCCCATGAGAAGTGTAGTCTGCCATTTTAGTCAATGCTTTCTTTTGGTCTTTGACAGATTGGGGACTCAGTAAATTTCCCTGTGTGTGTGTGTGTGTGTGTGTGTGTGCGTGTGTGTGTGTTTTCCTGTGGTAAAAGATGCAGGATGTTTTGCCCAGAAACTAATGTATGTTTAAAGGTAAACAACAAGGCCAGGCCAGAATTAAGGCCTGTTTATTTAAGAGGAATACATACTGAAATCTGGCTTTATTGTATGTTTGAGAATTCCTCACAAGCACATTTTTATCACCTTTTTATTTTCAATAAACCACTTTCCAAAACCGTATTAGGCTGTGCAGCAGCTCTGACTAGAGAGTGATTTTTCTGCTCTTTGTAAAAACAGTGGGAAATGGTTGCAATCTCGTGTGTAATTGTAAAGAACTAGCTCCCCCCAATAAATGCTTTCCTGAATGACTGTTCTGGTATTACATACAAGGACCAGCAATCCTATTAAAATGTCTGCAGGATGTAGTTCAGGGCCATGTAGCAGAGATTTTTATTTATTTATTTATTTTTTGGTGAGAAGAGACTATGACACTCAGTGATGGAGTCACAAGCTGAATGTGTTCTAGCAGACCCTGGAGGGCCAACGACTGAGTGGGCCTTGCACCCTCCTGCAACTGGCTGATTGCATTATTGCTCATTGTCGCTGACCGAGTTATGTAACACCTTATTTTATTAAACCGTAACCATGCTAAATTGCCTCGATTTTTGACTGCAATGCCTTTTGAGACCAGCTTGGCTTGGCTGAAAGTAGTGAGATTGACCCTGACATTTATTGACCAGAAAATGGTCAGAGGATGAGTTTCTTGGTTAAAATGCTGAGCAGAACAAATTGAGATGGAGATATATGCAGACCTCCTTATCAGTAGTCTCTGTATTTTTTTGCTGTATAACTGCAGTAGTCACATTATCACATACATTGGGTAAATTTCATGTTTTGTGTTTCTAGTGTTTTCTTTCTTTGGTAAGAGCCTTGATTAATTAGCCTTGATTACTCTTTTACCTAGCTAGTAACCATGACTATGAGTTACTCAAGGTTAAACATTACAATAGATGACATTAGCCATTAAGTTACTGTCTCTTTGTTGTACTTAAAAGCCTTTTACTTTGCCCCTGGCCAAACAGAAGTGGCGGTCGACAGCATCTATTGTCAGCTTGCTGCTGCAGCAGCAACATGAATTCAGAGTGCCTCTCAAAAGACCACCTGGTTAAACTAATGCTATTGATTTTCAGCCCTTTTTTCATTAGTAATCCCAGGGGCCTAGAGGCCGAAAATTGCTTTGGTTACTTGAGAAAAAGTAAAGAGACCAGGCAAAGCCATGTGGGAATGGTTGATTAGATACTGGCAGATAGTAGTGCTTGTGTGGGCACGATAACACATCCTGCCACATAAACAGTTCTTTTTCTTAAATCAGTGGCTGACCTTCATTCCCTTGGCTTTCCTCTGCTTTTTTTGCGGCTCTCTGGGGTTTACTCCCACTTGTCTACTGCTATACAGGAAATACTAGAATTAATGAATTCGGCTCTCAGCAAAACAGAGGTATTTTCCACTAATTGCATGTTGAAATTTTTTTTTCAGAAAATGTATTTGAAGGCATTGGAACAAAATGATTGGCTCCCAGGCTCCTCTGTTGTGTCTGTCATGCTACCTTTTCTAGGATTTTCAAAGTTTTCCAAACTGCTAATGTCACTCTTTATTTCTCTTACAGTTACAGAGAAGGAGGTACAGCAGTGGTAAGTGTTTGCATTCATTTTTAATGATTTATTTCTTTGCTGATGGGGGGTAGTTAAATATTAGCAATTAGCAATGTCTTTGCTGACAAAGCTGGCTGGAGTCAGAAGCCCCTTTCAGATATACTCCTTTCCAATAATCTGGCAGCAATTGAGTGTGCTGGTTTCACATCTGAATAAGCACAGTTTTGTATGTAAAAGATGTGAAAGTAATCTTACTACAGCAGACTTAGTAGGATTTCTGTATCTTTTTTTAACAGATTGGCGAGCACAAAATTATGACTCCATATATCTCTTTGTGAACTTCTCAGCTTATTAATAGCACAATTGTTTTGGAGAATGCCTTTAATGGCGATAACATGAAAATAAGAACAATTCTCTCGTCAGCCATGTTTTTAATTTGCAAAAGACATTTGCCTAAGATGCACTCCTGATATTCTCCATCCAGAAGAGACTCTCGATCTCTCTGAGCCTTTGTGTGAGGGGCACAGGCAGTAATGTACAGCATACATAAACAGGCAAAAACATACATAGAGACTATCTTGTTGTTCTTATTGAGAATAGAATTCACTTAATTAGAGCTGATGTTGCCTATAGTCATTGCCACAAGTCTTTTACACCTAAAGTAAAAGTTGTGCATTGCCATCAACTAAACATGGTGACTTTGACCGACTGATGAGGTCAGCACTGTTACATATCCCATGTCTGAAAAGGGTCAGAGAGTCTTACCTTGACTCACTTGGGAAAGCCGTTTTGATATTGACTTTCTTAGGATTCGGTTTCTTGAGTCAGCAAACAGTGTAGCTGCATTTGGTTTGGTAGTCGATTTGGAGCCATCTCCCTCACACTTCCCTGAAGACAGATGAGTTCTGAAAATAGAATGACTTTGAAGCCTAACTGAGACAGAATGACTTTGAAGGCTGATAATACTGATACAAACATTTCCATGATGCATTTCTCCACAACCTTTTTGCTCTGTTTGCAAAAGGGATGTCTGATAAGAGGCATAGCAGGGATGCAAGGTTGTTTCACTTTCAGGCAGTCATGACTGCTTGGCCACAGAACCTCCACAAGGTTTCTCATTAGTAATCCTTCCCATCAGATTTTGTACCTATTAGTCACTGTGACCCATGCCAGGATCAGCTTGCAGAGGTCTAGACTTTGTCTGATCCCACTCTGTGTTAACAGTGTTAAAACTTAAACTAAATATGTCAAAATGAAACAAATTCATAAAACAAAGACACTTTAAGCCAGGATATCGCATGGAAGTGGGCCCAGAGCAATCTGTTTTTATTGCTAGTGTGAATTGATGCATCTTTATGTTAAGGGACAGTTTGACAGCTGCTGAAACGTGGACAAGAAACAACGCTTTCTTCATCAACATAGATGATTCAAGCATGAGCATAGTCATCTCCTTTGTTTTCTGCATGGTGCTATTGGGCTCTGATTTCTTTGAAAGTCAAAAGTAGTACTGTAAACCTAAAGAAAGAGCATCATAAAAAAGGCACCACTCCTCTGTGTTCACATTTTAGTTCTCCTCCTTTTGCTTTTGCATTTCATGACCTAATGCACATGCATGAAAAGAGCTTCGCCTTTCGAGCTTGCTGCTCTCCATGTTTGCTGTTTGCAGGGGAAAGGAGCCAGGCACATTTGCAGCCACACAGCAGTAGCACAGCAGCATTAGATATCACTGGACATTGGCAGGTCCAGAGCCCTCGAGCTGGCCTGTCTCTGGGGCTGCCTGAACGCATTGGGGCGGAAAACCCCCTCGCCCCCCTTTAAACCTCCACCCCGCCGGCTGTGCAGCCAGCTAGCTCACCATCACTCTCGCTGTCTTTCATAGGAAAGTTTGCACGAGCCCTCACTTGAAGATCAGTAGCAATCAACACGGCTGAGTGTGAGGGATGAGAGGGAATTTTACCAGGGGGAATGCCAGATGGCGTGTAATTAGAGCACAGGCACAGACACAGAAGAATTAGCAGGGTTAGATAAATGCCTGCGTTGTGCATTAAATTTCTTCTCCTTTCTAATTCTCCTCTAAGGGAACATCATTAGTATGCCTGCGGCCTACCTGAAATCAATAACTAAATGCCATAGCTCAGTGACGTTCCCTGCCGACTAGGCAGGGGCAAAATCATGCACAGTTCTGAAGCAAACCACCATGGTAGATGCCAAAGAAAGGAACCAGTGCCAGAAAATAAATATCTTATCTTCATGTTGGCACCCAAGTGTGGTCTGATCTACAATGTCACGTCCCCACAAGTACAGTGCGTAGTTGCATTATTACAGTGCTTCAAGTACAGGCTGAACGTGAATGTGTCTTAGCGCTAGTGTCACCAAGTAGGATCTCTTGTACATGACGTGTTCTTGGCAAATGAAAGTGATTCTTATGATGAGACTGTTGACCAGCTGACACTGCAAATATGTTTACACATTGGTGCAGCACTTACTGTATCCATTGTATCTACAGTGTATGAGTGTTTAGTGCTTATGTAAATGCATTATTTGTAGTATGTGTAGCTGTGTTAAGATGTCAATAAATGTGCAAGAAAATTGTGCAAAGAAAACAGATCAAGTTGTCTGAAAAGGTTTTGCTGATTTTTGAATTTGATGCTATCAAAATGTTAAAGAAAAAGAAAGTTAAGGGTAGGGTAGTGAACCTTGTACTTGCATGTAACATTTCTTATAAAGCAAATTAATGTTACAGCTGAGTGACTGTCTGGTCGATGCACAATTGATTGCATTTGAAATAAATTAATTATTTAAATATTCAGGCATTAAAACTTAAACACTGTAGCTGTAATAATAATCATGAGATGAAATACAGTACTCCATTATTAGAGCTTTATTTTACAATATGTATGAAATTGTTTTTTAATAGTTCAAATAGCCTGTTTGCATTAACTATTTAAAGGGCAGCTGCGCTGGTTTTGCATATACGAATATTTACAGGACTATGGGAACACTACTACTCACACACACACACATCTATGAGAGACATGTACTATATGTGTGTATGCCAGGTTTTCTGTCATTTTGATACCCTGAAAATGTTGTAAATGTGCTAAATTACTGGAAAATCTTTTCTGAGACAATAATTCCTTAAGATTTGCAAAAGGGAAAGAAAACTCAACCTTGTTCAGGCAGCAGAGGGTGATTTAGCATTGAATAAAAAAAAGAGTGACTCATCTGAAAGAGAAAACATTTAAAATGCGTTCAAAATTAAAGCAGCAGAGCCTATCCTTTTAACCATCTCCCATAATACCACTCAAAACTACCTTCCATTAGACCGCACTTGCATCTTAAATGCTTTCTTCTCTTAAATGCCATACCTCCTGCTTGCAGCCCGCGTTTTCTCTTAAATTTTAAGACTCAAGCCCAAGTCATGAAAACCTCAATTACATCATCAGGGTTATTTTTCTAAAAAGTTTATTTTAAACCACATAAGACGTGTTTTCACGGGCTGACAAATGCTCCTGATTGATAAACTGAACGTTTTGTGTGTAAAATTGGTGGGCTGCTCTTCATTTTGCTATGCATAACTGCTCAAAACACAGACCAACAGAGTGTCTGGACAACATTATTTTGCCTATCTCTGAATTCATCTCTGTGAATTAATTTATCCCCTGGTCACTGCGAGGAAAAGTAGAAAAGGGAAAAAAAAACAAACAGCTTTTTTCCACAAATCTCAACACATTCCCAAACTGTGATTTCTGCTATGCAGTGTCTTGTTAGTTATTAGAAAACAGATGTCAGTGTATCTTTATGCGCATATATCAATATCGGAGTGCTAATTTATTTGTACTTGTTTGTGATAAACTCATATTTGCTGATATTTGACCCACCTGATCTGATATGATTCATAAAAAGAGCAAACTAGATATGTTTACTGAATATAAATATTGATTTTAGATATGAATTCATTAATTCATATTTTTGAACACTGTGGGTGTACCTGTGATACAGTCTTTAGTGCCTAAAAGACACAAAGTGAGAGTCTGTATGGAAATGCACTTCTGTATGTTGGGACATTTTTGCATATAAAACTGTACCCTTAATGCTCTGCACTTGAAGATGTACACTGTATGTACAGTATGATGCTGCACATCAGTGTCTTCAGTTTTTTCCCTGTCAGGCATTAAAAATGACAAAAGAATTCAGGTGAAATAGGTCGGCTGTGGATTATGATATGCATTGTGCTTTCAGTTCTTTGAATACCAATTAGGTTATAGCCTGCGTTACAGTTAAGCTAAGCTTTCATTTCTCTTCATGTATCTCCAGATAATTCATATATGAGAATTACATGGTTCTGCTCTCTTCTCGCTTCTCTTCTTGCTGAACTTTTTCCCAGCTGCTCGTCAAAGCATCTTCCCTATTTCTTTGACTATAAGGAGCTGACTTCATTATCTCCCAGGCAGATTAAAAGTAAAGGAGTTTAAAAAGGAGTGAGGAGTCAGAGTGTGAGTGGAAAAGATTGGCCCTGGCCTTCATTCTTCATCAGAATGCACTCTCTCTGGCCTTAATTATAGCCCAGTCTTATTATGAACAGCCTGAACCGAAGCAGAGACGAACATGCAGTGCTCCCTTGTGCGAACTTGCGTCATTTTTGCTGTTGATTAAGAGGAAAAGCTTTTTGCAATGCTTTTTATAACTAGAGTGTTATTATTTCCCTGTCATGTCCTCCTCCTCCTACCATTCATCTAACATTTATTTTTGTAAAGGCTAACACTCGCTTCCTTGCTCCCTAACCCGTGCCTGTGTAGATAGACTCTGGATGCAGTGTTTCCTTATGAAGACATACTAGAAAACTGCCTACCTTTGAGTGATTGCACTTGAAATTGCTTATGAAATGCTTCTATATTTAGGCTAATAGAGATGTTAAGTCCCTCTCCAGATATGGAGTTTCCAGGGGCAAGCGGAAGCTCTGACTTATCTATCAGCTATGCATATTATCAAAAGAGGAGCAGAGAGTAATTTGATTAGAGTTAACCACCCTGGGCTTGCTATTGGATTAAGGCGATCGTCTTATCTGTGAATGAGACAAATAGCTTTGCACTTTACCTTTTTGATCTCGCACACTCTTTCAGACTGAATCAGTAATGCCTATTGTAAGAAAGAGGAGGTGACTTCAGTCTACCACTGCTGGCCATCCTTGTCTCCATTATGAATTCTCATTGCATTATGAATTCTCATTGCAGTAAATAAGGATGTATTACTTTTTAAATGATCTCACAGTGCACTTTATTTTTCTTTTTAGGTACAAAGGCTTCATCAAGGACTGCCCAAGTGGTCAGTTGGATGCTGTGGGCTTTCAGAAGATCTATAAGCAGTTTTTTCCTTTCGGAGATCCCACAAAGTTTGCCTCCTTTGTCTTCAATGTGTTTGATGAAAATAAGGTTTGTAGATAAATTCATGTGTTTTATTAGCCTATTAGTGAGTAGGAAAAATATTTAAAAACCCCTCGTTACTTCAGAAGAAATTAATAGTCTTGGGGCTGGCATTGCTGCTAGATGAAGAGTCTTAGGGAAAAGCTAATCTGTAGGTTTGTATTCAGATCATGTCAGTTTGTGAGAACAGCATCTCTTTCCTTGGGAACATCTAGGGACTGCTGAACAGAATAAAAGGGAAGCATTGTATGGAAATCTTTCATTTTAATTATTATTCCAGGACCCTTCTTATTGCTTTCTTTCCCCTTTAGAGCTCCAGGCGCTCAGATTTGTATACATGCAGTTTTTTTGTTCAGGCTCCTTTTGAGAGCAAATTGTTTTGGACAATGTCATGAAAATTCTTGGCCAACGTGTAATTAAGTTATTCCCTAATAGGGACATGTACCATTATATACAGTTGAAAAGTCTGGCAGTGTCCGTGCAGAAAGTGTACTGATTGCTCCAATTATGCATTTTTGGCAACATTAGCACAAACAGAAATTTGATATATTTTTCACTTATTACCTCTGCCAAGGAAGTGATGTTTTTGGTAGCAGTTTCATGCATAAGTGCGTGTGTGTCATTCTGCCTGTAAACGTGATAGCTGAAAACTTTGTAGGGGTGCAGAGTGGGGTCATGGCTTCCATCCATCAAGGTCTTCAAGGTCAGCTAAATGAAGGATTGGTTGAAAATGGACAAAAAGCTTTAGGACTTAGAAACTATGATGCTTAAAAGTGTGGTGTGTATTGTCAACATATAGAAACAGCATATAAAAATTTAAAATGTTACATTTGACCTATGACCTCTCCTTCAAGGTCAGTAGATTGATCTGAAGGTTAGAGTAATGATAATAATAATGTTATATAGAGCTATTTAAAACTCTTTCTTACTGATGTTTTTATTGACAACATATAGGCATATAGAAAGTGATATATGGGGATTCTAAATACTATGTTACTTTGGACCTTTGACCTTTTTTTCAAGGTCAAATAAGGTCAGACTTTAAAAAAAAAAAAAAGTCTTTATAACTGCTTCGTCATGTCATCATGTCAAGTATATTAAGTTTCAGCAGGGCAAATAACAAAAGCCTGCACTTTGCACTGTGCTTCAAACTTCTTACAGTTGATTTGAAAACAACAACAACAACAACAACAACAAAAAACTCCCAAAATTAATACATACTAAATACAAAGCTATCCCCTTAAAAGTAAATGCTACCCAGAGAGTGAGCTGCCTTGGTGGAGGTTTGCCCTGTTGGAGTTCTAATTGTTGGAAGATATTAACAAAACACCAGATACCCCCCTTTTTGAAACTATTCTTGACCTGAATGTTGTCAGCCTATATTTTAACAGCGCTCAGAAATGAGCACTTTGCAGAGAGCTGCAGACGAGTCCTAGAGTCTGTAGTAACATATAATTTTAACCCAGTTTTGTGCTAGAAAGCAGTTTTTAAGAATGTACCGTTTCTTTCATGGGGCATACATATGTTTTTTTTGTTTGTTTGTTTGTTTTTTTGAGAGTTGGAGGATTTAGTTTTAACCAGACAAACCTGTAACAAACACTATTTGTATGAAGTAATCCACCGGATTGTAGCTGTACGTGTTTATTGAAATTGTGTTTAGGGAGACAAAATGTAGAAGAGCATCTTGCAGGAAGCTGCTGAGCCTCTGGAGGTGTATTGACTTGAGTTAAGAGGCTTTGTGTCAGGAAGATCACACAACCCCCTCATCTGATGTTTATCTGTGACCTTCATTAGTATTATGCACCCCATAGTTTGAGAGTGCATTGATCTTAACAGTTTTTGTGACTTGTGTAATCCGCAATGCATGACTTTAGCCTTTTTTGCCTAGTCAGCTGTCTGGTAGAGATAACATTAGCTGACCCTAAGGGCCATGAAAACACCTGTTTTTTTTGTTTTTTTTAAGTTTATGGTGTCTAAACTCATAGTGGGCAGCTGATGTAGCAGAAAGCAGGAAGACAACAGACTCCTTCAGTTGCTTGAGACAGGAAGTCATAATTTGATGGATTGGTTTGAATTAATGGCACCTGAGAAACTGAGTTTTAAATTTATGTTTTATAATCATCCAAGTCAGCAGACCTTTTTTTTGCTGCCTGAAGTGTGGCCACAATTTTAAATGTGGAGTTGGTATATCATTGCATCACATTCTAATAAAGCTGAGAGAAAACTAAATTTCAGATCAGAACAGTTCCTACCTTGTTGGACAGAATAATCACTCATGATGCGATATGATTGGAAAACGTGAGATGTCTTCGCTTCCAGTATGTCGTGGTTGTTGTGTGTTTGTATGCTGTAATTTTTAGACTTTGAGCTGGTAGCATTCTTCTTACTAATGACCAGAGGTGACATATTTCTACCTCGGGAGAGAGCCAGGTGCGAGGCAAAAAATAGCACCTGACTTGGAGCAAACGTCTGGCCCCATTTTCAGAAGAATCCAGCAAGGACATCATGAAAGAACAGGACAGAGTTTGTGAAAGTACAGCTACTGCAAGTGTGAAGTGAGAGGCTCGTCTCTTCATCTTGTCTCTGGGCCATTTCCCTTCACTCTCTTTCTCTCCCCTTGGTCGCTCTGCAGGATGGACGAATCGAGTTCTCGGAGTTCATCCAGGCCCTGTCAGTGACTTCCCGGGGGACTCTAGATGAGAAGCTGCGATGTAAGAAGATGGAATCTCCTCTCTTGTTGTTAACATTTAAATGACAGGATTGAGGACCTCTAAAGAGTTCAGAGAAAACAACAAATAAAACACTTAAAAAAAATCAATTAGCTTAAAGTGTAAAGTGAACTTACCTTTTAAACTTATAACAAAGTGTGATGATATTTATCCCCCTCTTCACCCAATGAAGCCCACATATTTTAACATTTTGTCTTTATATAGGGGCTTTCAAATTATATGATCTTGACAATGATGGCTACATAACCCGGGACGAGATGTTGAACATTGTGGATGCCATATATCAGATGGTGGTAAGTTTGTTTATTTATTTATTTTTTTTTACCCAAACATTAAGCATTTAATCCTGAACTGTTTAAATGCAAACAAAGAATGAAGCATAACGATGTTGATATCTTAGGGGAACACTGTGGAGTTGCCAGAGGAAGAAAACACACCAGAGAAGCGTGTGGACCGTATTTTTGCAATGATGGATAAGGTTAGCGTTTGAATATTTTTGAATATTAATGTCTTAAGTGTTATAATTAATGATAATGAACTATCTGAAGAATAGTGATAGTTCATTCTACAGCAAAACGAACTGCGTCTGACATTGATAACTGGCCATGAATTAAACATTAATAGGGCCTTTGTCTACCTTTGCTGCCACCCTTGGGGCTTTGATATGGACACTGTTAAACTTAGAGCTTTTAGCTGTATTCATCACAGTGTCACTAACACCGCCTGCAGTCTATAAACATCATATATATATATATATATATATATATATAATATATGTATAGTCTCCTCCACCTCTCGCCCTCCGCACTAGAGCGCGCTCTGTCACCGCCTAGAGTA